>VZTV01114445.1:5845-21427 GCA_013400875.1 Anhinga rufa | reverse complement strand
GCAAACTTGCTGAGGGTGCACTTGATCCCACTGTCTATGTTGTTGATGAAGATATTAAACAGTACCAGTCCCAGTACGGACCCCTGAGGGACGTCACCAGTCTCCATCTGGACATCAAGCCATTACTTCATATAGTTCAACAAAAATTGTATAGGTCATGCAAATGGTTGTCATTTGCATGGGGAAATCCCAGATCTGTTCCACTTTAGCTTCTTGGTTGTTTCTTGGTCAAACCAAATTGAGAAGGAGATGGTCTGGTCTCATTTAAAATGTTCTATTTTTTTTAAACAATCTTTTTTCCTTCCTTTTTTTTTTTTCTGTGACTCAAATCCTTTATGACTGAGGAAGTTAGCCCTCTTGTTTAGCTGTAACTGTGCCAGTATTGCTTTTCTCAAGGGTTTCCTACCACTGTGGGTACTCAGCACAGAGACTCTTGCTCCTATTCGTGCTGCTTTCCATAGCTAAGACAGCCCCAGGCAGCCAGAGCTGGCTCTTACCTGGGGATTTCCTCCCTATATATGGCCTGTCTTTGAATTAGAGGTTGTCATAGCACAGTGAGGGTCTTTACCGATTGCTTCTAGCTCTTTGCATATGTGCTTTGAGGGTGCCCTGGGCAGCTTTTCTGCTAAAAGAGCTCTTTGGGCTTATGGCATCAGAAAATAGCCCCAGGACACCTTACTGTAGAGGCCAGAGTCATATGCGGAGATTGTAAGGATGATACATTGCTCTGTCCCTGTCTTGAGTGATAGGGTTAGTGACTTTCAACACGGAACAGAGTAGGTCAGTATGTATTACCCCATTGCCCACCTAGACAACACACCAAACAGGCAGCATTACACCCGCTACGTTTGTGCATGTGTGTGCATACAGACATGTGGATACCATGCATGGATACCACCTTCCCCCCACCCCCCTTTGGCCTGGCAGTCATGTAACAGTAGCTGGAAATGGTAGGGGTGCTAAGAAAGCTGCTATAGATACAGTACCAGGATGACAGGGTTCTGCGCCTTGGCTATAAAGTCAACGTTGATACCTCCAATCACCACCTTTAAGAGGGAAGAAAGAGGTAAAAAGTGGTTGGAAGGACTTGAGGAAAAAGTTTCCAAGTCATCTTTGCTTTTCTTAGTCACTTTTCGTACACTCTTGAAAGTTATCTAATTTACAGTATGAAGGCCTGTGCTTATTTTGGATGGCTAGACACAGGTCTGTACAATCCTGATCAGAAGGAATGGAAGTCTCTTCTATATGTTGCTTTCTGAATTATGCCTGCTCATAGCCAGCCCCAGCGTGGCAGGTGGGATGTTATTGTGTACACATATGAGTGCTGGTGGCTCCTGTGTGGTGATAAAGTACTATAGAAGTTGCATGGGTCTGGTCATGTCAGTGCCCTTGAAGCCATCTCTCTTGGGATGATTTTTGACATACCAAACCTCAGAAATGCTCAAGCACTGCTGTGTAAAAAAGCAAAGAAAATGGGAAGAAGTGGGCAGAAAAATGCAGTCATTTCTTGCAAGATCCCAGGACAAATTGCCGTACCCAGTGACACTTTATGGATCACTGTCTTACTGTCCTACAAAGTCAGAAAAAGCAGTACAGCTCCACAAACAGGAAGTTTCCAGATTCTTTGGGGACATACAGCTGTTTTTTCTCATTCCATCAAATGCTGGGTTATTGCCTCTGGAGTCATTGCCCTCTCTTATGTTGACAAATCCTATTGCAAATCGGTTTTAGAAAACTTTGCAGCTCTCTAAAGACTACCTAAAATAGATTTCCTGTAAATTATGTGGCACACAAAATCCAAGATAGTGAATAGAGTATTAGGGTTATAATGGATCTTGTTTGGGATACGCTGTACCTCTTGTAATTTTGGCAATCGTGAGCAGGAGGCCAACAAAAAGAGATATTTATAAAACGTGTATGGCTCAGCAGCTTAAAATATCTCCCTCCGCCCTCTTCCATGTCTACTCCTGTAGTCACGAGTTCCCCAGCGCCGAGAGGAATATAGCTGAAGTTGCATGTAAGGGCACAGTAAAAGGTGAAAAGGTGATTAAAGTTTTAATGGATTTGATGGTCTAGGACTTAATAGGATTAGGCCACTGTCAGTGTTTATTCCCTGTAAAATTGGATGGGGGAGGAGGAGAGAACATTTAACTGAGAAGAATAAAGAATACTAAAGAGAGAATGTCTGGCAGCATGAAGCAGAAAGATTGGTCTCTGGCTGAGTCACCTTTTACATTTGGGAACAGATACAAATTTATCCTGTGCTGTCAGCAGAGAGGTATTATATGGAGGGCAGCAGGGGACTCACTGGCTGAGGTGGGTTTGCGTCCTCTCGCTGAGGCAGGTTCCCCTTCCTTTTGGCTTTCTGTAGTTTGCTCAGGGCCACTGCAATACAGCTGCCCACTCTGGCGTTGTTCTGGATCAGAGCAAGGTCTGTTTGGCATTTCTTTGAGGAAAAGAAAAAATACCAGCAAGATTGACCTGTCAGAAGCCTTTGGAGGGACTGCCTGGAGGGAGAAAGCAGAAAATACATGCTGTGAGACTTGATAGATCCTTTGGGGGCACATACGCTGGGTTATAATACTGCATGAACACCCTGACTTTTTAAAATTTTTCATCTTCCTCCCCCTGTGTCCATGGAGAGGAAATCTGCCATTTGACAGATAGGGAATAGAAGCAAAGGCTTCACAGAGAAAAAAGGTGAAGAGCTCTAACTGGAGCTGAGAGTCTAAAAAAATTCTGAAGACCTTGGCCAGCTTTTCCAGAACTAGATGCCTAATGAGATTTTTGCCAAGTCTCTATAAGCCCATTTTTGATCAGTTTCACTGGAGCAGAGTATCAAAGGCTTTGAAAGCCCCACTTTCTGGCTGCATACAGCTCTAATATCCAAAAATGCCCTTACCAATCTGACCTGACTGACCAGCTATGAGGTCTTCTAGAGGGCTAGCAGCAGAGCCTGGACATGAGCCTGGCTCTCCCAGATACTCTGTCAGCATCCCAGACAGTAGATCTGCCTTTCTCTTGCCTGTGCAAGAGGATTCCTGCTCACCCAAGGGTATTTTCCTTCCAAGGTTCTCTTACTCTGTACCCACATGAAGAGTTGGATAAGGCAATGTGATGTACAACACAGTGCTCTGGGAAGCCCAGGTACCTTCCAGTGTGCAACCCCACCATGGGCAACAGTGTCCTGAGACTCCATCATGAAGCAGGCAAGCTCAGGGATCAGACGTGAGGGACCTCTTTGGGTTCTGGACCACCTGCTGTCTGCGCTGACCTTTTTAATGCAAAAGTGGATGAGGACTGTAAAGGTGCTCCTGAAAAATCGGGATGCTGTTGCTAAGCTCTCACCTGTTTGCAGATACTGAAGTGTTTGCCCATTGCTAGACTGTCAGCATTTTCCAGCAAGCATTATCATAAAAGATACAAAGTACATTGGAGTACTTTTTTTTCCCCCCCATTCAGTAAAAGGATACTGGAGTCCAGCGATTTCCCACCAGTTAATTCATTGATCTTCTGTAACATAAAAGGGGTCAGTTCTTTGCCTGTGATCCCTTTGGACCTGCAAATGTAAAAAAAATGCCTGCAGATGAGAAGAACTGAGCTGAAACAGCATCAGAAAAGAAGCATTGCTGCTAGCAGATACTTTATCTCCATAACCACATACCATAAATGTCCTGTGAACAACCTTCAGGTTAGATAAAGTTATGGTTGAAAGCATGTTGTGGGCTCACCCATGCCCAAGATTAAACTGTGCTACAGCCCCTGTGGCAGTGTCTCTGAAGCTGTTTACTTCCCCAAGACCACCAGGTGAATAAAGGATAGGGCTTAGGTTGCTTCTCACCTGGCTTCACTGAGAGCTTGCTGGATGGCCTCTTCGATGACCTGGCCTGAGGCGGCTCGCTCCTGGGGACAGGGCACTGCTATCAGCACCCCACTGCTCAGGCCTAGCCCCAGAGCACTGGCTGGGAGAGGACAGGCAGATCATTAGTGGTTCTCCTTGGATAAATCAAATGCTGAGGGAAGAGGACAGAGGAGAGTGGGTGCAGGGTGAAGGAACCCACAGAGCTGGAGCTCCTGTTCTTAGCTGACCCAAGGACAGGGTCTTTTCCAGCTAGCAATCAATTTATATCTGCCTATTTTTGAGTCTGTCTGTACAATAAAAGGGGCAAAGAATTTTTTTTTAAAGAAAACTGATTCTACTTCTGAAGGCCTAGAAGCTGTTTTTGTAAACACATTAATGTGTTCCCTCCACTTCACCAGTGTGAACAAAACGTGTATGATCATGCCGAGGTGGCTGCAGCTAGCTAAAAAACTTGCTGTAAAGACTGAACTTTGCTTCTACTTCGTTTTCAAAGCACTGAAGCAGGAATGGGGGAGGTCGGATGGCTTTTTTTTCAGGATAAACTCTTCTCCAAAGTTAAAAAAGAAAGTGCCTCATCCAAGGTGATTTTTGTGTCCCCCTTTTCTAGGGCCCTACACGGTCCTTTCCCTTCTGAAACACACCAATGAGTTCTGCTGCCTCCTCTTCGTCCTGGACGTGATATGGTGCCTGGAAGCCACTCTGGCGTGAGAAGAAGGCTGGGAACTCCCTTGACTCTCCAAAGGCAGCCACGCAGACTCCCTGAGTCTCCTGCAGCAGTGGAGGCGAGACAAGCAGGTAATCAGTGGAAGGAAAGGGGACCCACCAAAAGAATGGGACTTTTTCCTTCTACCCAGCTAGAAACTGCCTTTCTTTAGCACAGGGCTTGGTTATTTTTATACATCCCATTCTATTCTGTTCTATCACCAATATTTTTTAAAGCAAAGAGCCAGATGTGGTAACTGGTTAGTCAGAATCTGGCTTACTGAGACATGGGAGACCTTTGCTTGTACTCAGAGCTGATCAAAAGCCATGCAGCTGTCATTAGGGCGATAATGAGTCCAAGGTAACAACCTGTGATCTGAAGATATGTCATGAGCTGGTAGGAATATAAATGAATTCTGTTTGCAATTGAGAAGTATTGACGTTCACCTGAAGTGCTGGCCCTGGTGGTTTCTAACATCCTAAATCTTAAAAAGTGACACTACTGAAAGTTATCTTGATTCCCATTTTAATACTGGTTTTATTTTAGTGTTTGATGGATCTAGCTTGCCTGATGCATCAATTCTGGAGCATTGTCCTAGAAAAGCAGGTGTAAGGCCAGAGAAAGAGGGCATGGCTAGCACTGCCTTTGGCCTCAGTTGGAACAGCTGCTGGAACAGCCCCTTGGCCATGCATAGATTTATGTTAGGGAGCAACCCAGTGCTTATATAGCTCCAGGACTAGAGAACTGTAAATATGGCTTCATGTCCTCTCAATAGTAATTTCTAAAAATCTTAGGCTTAATACCTATGCCAACACCACTGGGCATTCTGTACATTATCTGCTTTCGGGCTCAGCAGCCTATGCTACCTACCAGATATTCCAGTGTCCTGCCGATATCAAGGATAGATTTGACTCCTGCAGATACAACAGCAACCGGAGTTCGTCCTAGCTCTGTCAAATCAGCACTCACATCCAGAGCTGTCAAGGGACAAGCAGCCATTGTGTTGGTGATTGTGTTGTACTCCATGCTGATGTGATCTGTCCTCTTAAAAACCATAGCTGCCTGGGATGCCACCGCCTGCTTTTGTAACCCCTTAGATCCACAAATAAACATTACAGGTTTAGATCGTGCCTTTAGGTGTTGAGATTGAAAGAGATATTGACAAAAAGAAGTCACATGGCTTAGGGCAGGGGTGCAGCCTTGCACTGTATCTCTCAGCTCTTTGATCACATCGATAAACAGCACACAAAAATTTGGTAGAAAAGAAAGAAGGTGGTGTTATACAACAAGGACGAAGTTCAAGGAGATGGAATATGATTTAAGTAGATTTTGATTTTGATATTGACATCACTGGCAAAAAAAGCGCCACAGGAGCTTTGCTGACCTCAGGAAACTCCCTGGTCTGGAATTTACATCACATCTGAAAGGGGTGGCATCCAGCAGGGCAGTGCACTTACACTGTGCTAGGAATATATGTGGCTAAGAAGAGAGAATGTACTTAAAGGTCACAAACTACACTGCCAAGACTAGGCCGTTTTCCAGAGAGGAGCACGCACCTCTAACACGGACCAGGGCCCAAGTCTCTTTTGTGGTGAGACTCTCCTTCTCAGATGAGAGACAGTTGATAACAACACTGTGCTCGATAGAGAGTATCAGGTTATCCAGCCATTACAAAGTGGGAGAGGCACAGTCAGCTCCTGTTGCACCAGCAAACAATATCTATATAACCCCGTGTAAGCAAAAGATAAAGAGAAACTCCCACCCTCTTAACAACAGGCCAGTGCTCAAGAGGAATATTTTGAGGCTTCTGGAAATGAGACACTGGGGAGAAAACAACCATAGTATGGTCAAGAAGAATGATAACCTTACTCTTCTGAACAGTTACTGCAGGACAGACTGGGAAAAATTTAAAAGATGGAATTAAATAAAACAGTAGCAACACAGAGAAAAGTAAAATGTATTGATTTTCTTACTGTTCTCTCCTCCCCGATGGACGCCTCCTATGCCACCCGTCACAAACACGGGGATTCCTGCTTTGTGCGCGGCAATCATTGTTCCGGACACGGTAGTGCCACCAGACAAGCCCTGTCAGGGGACAATCAGTCACAGTCAGCACCCAGGGTGACATGAAGATCACCGCATGTGGGCAGCTATGGTTGTGGTCTGACACGCCTGACATGACATGACATGACAGCCTGCTGTCACCAGCTGACAAGAGAAATGCTGTTACAAATATTCTATTAGGCAAAAACGCAGCGGAATCGTCGTCCCTGCTATGTAAGCCATTCTTGCCCTGATCATAGCAAAGGCCTTTGCTCTCTAGGCCTTTCCAGCCAGAAGGCTTCACGGGCAGCTAGTGTCACCTTAAGCTGTCACCTTAAGCTCAGGATGGCCTGAGTGTCACATAGTTTACCTGTAACGTGATACTGCCTTATCATGCCAATAAGAATATACTTAGCCAAGTGCGCATGCCTTGCCAGCCAATCCAGAATGACTTTTCTGGAGTCCTATTTCATGGCTGCTATTCCCTTACTCTGTTGTATGTTGACTCCAGATAGGACTACATTTGAGCTTACCAATGAGATATCACTTTACGTGATATTTTCAAGAGGTTTAAAAGCCACCTGGCTTGAAGCTGGAGAGCACTATACAGTTGCTGTATAGAAAACACCACAACAGAAAGTCTGCATACCATACCTGGCTAAGAACAAAAGGAAGATCTCTCCGAGACACTTTAACTACATTTTTACTGCTTGCCAAGAACTGAAGTTCCTCGTCTGTGAGTCCCACATGGATTTGACCCCTTAAAATACCTACAGTGGCTGGCACTGCTCCATTTGTTGTTACTATTTCTTCCACCTCTCTGGCCATGCTAGAATAAGATAAATAAGACAACAATCACAAAATTAGTGAGACAAACAATCAGACAAGAAAACTGCCATGTTTGATGGCCATCATTCCCAGTTTCCAGTTTTATACAGTTCTTGTGATCTTAGCTAAGTCCCGTTCCTCTTCTGTATCTTCCTAATGGCAGAAGTCTTTGCACTTGAATTTGCCAAAGTGCAGAGCTCCCATTTTCAGGGCAGCAATGTCAAAGCTCTGTGCTTCATTTTTGAGAAAAATCAATTGGTTTACAGGCAAATCTGGTTGGACAATAGACTACTGAAAATAGGGATCTTCTCAAAATAGGACCTGTTATTTCTCTGAGATCACAGACCTTCACAGAAACCCCAGGTAATTCAAACCCTGCTCAAATGACCTGATATATTTTTCACAATACAGGCAGTTAGATATAGAGTAACAACAGTGCCAAAAAGCTGCAGCCTGAGGATGCTCTAGGGCTGCAGACTAGGTCTTTCTAAGCTTCACAGGTTTTATATTTGATCTTTCATACACTATCCTTTTTAAGAGCAGCTGCTTCTCCCTTTCTGAGCTATCCGTACTAGGCAATCTTTAACTACTGAAACTACCTCCTCTCCACAACTGAGTTTTTAGAGCTTCATTCTAAGACACAATGTCAGGCAGAATAACGGCCAGGTAAAAAGCAAGATGGAAAATCAATACCAAAACCTTCCTCTACTTTCTGGAAGCAAGGATGGAGTGGAGAGTGCAGTGATTTCTGGCATAGTAACTCAGTGAAACACAAGTCTACTGAACATCAATAAATAAAGGGTAGAGGTCAGCAGGGTTCTATGCAGGGTGCAGACGGCAGTGAGAGGGACCAGCAGCTCTCACAGTAGCTGCTCTGAGTGGTGCTAAGGAACAGATTTCACTATTGTGTTCCAATCCTTTTTGCATTACAAAAGATATACCAAAAGAAACTGCAGAGTGTT
The DNA here is from genome assembly GCA_013400875.1 of Anhinga rufa. Lineage (NCBI taxonomy): Eukaryota > Metazoa > Chordata > Aves > Suliformes > Anhingidae > Anhinga > Anhinga rufa. Next base: position 13,029 of record VZTV01114445.1, on the reverse strand, counting down.
TTCAGTGTCTGTACATACTATGCAGCCAAAAAGGCTGGTAGCTCTCTTAGACCAAGTGATGACATTATCTGCTGCCACATTTTAAAGGAAGCCAGGAATTCAAGGTGTTGGATAAGGAGATAAATAGGTACCCCATATGTGTCCTTAAAAGTCCAAATACAATTGTTTTACACTAGAGCTCATATTCTGCATGCCTAGCAACCTGGCATTTCCATTTGCTCTTATGAGGGTTTTGGCTTGACCAAGAATACTGATACCGATCCACCAGTTATATGCCTCATTCTTACAACTTTGTTGAACAAGGAACATCAAAATTCACCACCTCAGATTCTGAGGATAGGCCATGCCATGTGTAATGACGGTGCTTTCCAAGGCTACAACTGGTCTCCCCTCCATCAGGGCTTCTTGTACAGAAGGCTGAATCCTGACATAAGCACCTGGGGATAAACATAGAAAAGTGAATTATTTGCGTGGGTATTTGCAGTAACTACTGAGCTATTTTATAAAAGGCAAATTGTCATCATCACAATAAATTTATCCCCCTCTTCAGCTGTTCTTTGTGGTGAATTCACAAGTAACTTCATGAAGACTAAAGCAGTGGTTTATGTAAGTGAAATATTTGCAAAATATCTCTACTGTTAATGTGAATAATACTCCTTGTTGCCATCACTGAGTGTTCCTCTGCCACCATTTTTGCAGCTGTGTTGTCATTGGCTCCAGTAACATTACTTTAAATTAACATTACTGTGAATGAACTGAGCCCTGCAACCATGCCCAAAGAATGTTTTAAAAGAGCGGAAAAACCAAGGAAACCATAGTAACTCAATATATTATAAGACTATGGTGCATCAAGACTATTGTTGCTCTTTGCTTTGCTCCCAGAACACTGCCAGCAAGGCCCCTGCTGCATTCAGATGAGGACAATGTTTTGCACCCAGGAACTGTTTCAGAATACGCTACTCACCATGCAGAAATCTTCTCACCTGGGTGGTCCCACATGCCACAGCGGACAGGTGTCTTCCCAGGTTATAGGTTATCTTCCCAATCATCTTGCACATATGCATGGTCCTGAGTTAACAAAAGTCGGGTAGAAATTAAAGAAGTAATTTAGCAATGATGTGATCTGTGTGAAGCTAAACATATTATCTCTTGCCTTGATCTTGGAAGGTAAACAACCCTTGCTAGGAGATTGCCTGGAGACTCCTGGTGTTTCAAGCATGAGCCAGGGTGTCAAAGCAAAATGTTAAGCTGCAGAAATGGAGTTGGAAGACTTCACCCGGCCCACTGTCAATGCTGGGCTGAAATTGTGGTGGAGCAGAGGAAAGGATGAGGAGTAATGAACTAGAGAGAGTTTAGAAGTAGATAACCTTTTAATTTCCAAAGCTACTTGCTCAGGACAAATTGCAGTCCCAGCCCACTGCCACCTCCAACCTGAAAGATCTCAAGGAGAAATCTACATGGCGGATACGGGCAGAGAAATGCTATAAAGAGATGAACCTGGGTTTTGCCAGTGTCTAGGAGGAAGCAAGCAGTTCAGTAAAATAAAGAAAGGAGCTGAGAACTGGTGAACCAGCCTGTAACTACAGGGAGGAGAGAGCAGCTTACCCTGGAGCAGGGAGCACTTTATGTAGGCTCACGTTACATCATCCTTCTTAGTGCAGCGCCTTGGAAGCAGAGTGGCAATTCAGCCCTGGCAACAAACTCCAGAACTCCTCTGGTCTCTTAGCAACTCCTATTCACTTTAATTAAATTCATTTCCAAACAGCGAAACAGAGGGAGAGAGTTGTAAAGGTTAAGAGACTGGTCCGATCTGGGCCTCGGGGCTGTTTCACTCAATGCCTGGCTGCTTCGCATACTTTCCCTGGGCATTTGGCCATATCCCTCCAGCCTTTCTGTTCCTCACCCCTTCACCAGGAGGAAAGGATTCCTTTCTTCAGTCCTTTGTACCTATTGTTAACTTAGATGGTAAATGAATTAGAATACAGTACTGTGTTCATGTTACATTTAGCAGAACATGGCTCTGATCTCAGTACAACGTGTGACACGACAGCTATACAGAACCATCTTACACCCAGGAAGAGGGTTTTTCTCCCCAAATCTAAAGACTTAAGCTATACAGGACAGCTTGGTCTGTGTAACACAGGAAAAGAGGGACCAGACCGGTTCTGCTAGACAACTCAGGCTGTCAAGACAGACGTTGTCATAAGAAGCAATACACACCTGACCAAAACTGTAAGACTTTCCAAATCCTTCTAAAGACAAAAATCTTAAGTTTATGGAATTATATCATGACACAAAAATGGCAAAAGCTCTTACTTCATGCTTACAACCTCTGCCTGTGAAGTGCTAAGCTCAGCAGCCAGCAGCCCCAGCAGTTCATGCAAATGTTCTGGTATCGCGCTGTGTGTGTTTGTACACACCCCTCACTCTCCGGGACAAAGTCATCTTTGGAATAAATTCTTTAAGCCAACAAGGTTACGCCAAGGATCAGTTGAGCTGCTCGAGTTGTGCTCTGAATTTTAACAACCCCCCTAACTCTGAAGTGCAACAGCCAGGAGTGCCCAAGCTGTGCTGGCCGGTGGATAAAAACCAGCTGGTCACCACCTGAAACCCAATATGAATTAGCTGATGTTTGCTGGAAACTCAGCCAACACTCAGCCTGAGCTGGCTGTTAGATTTTTTGAAGCTTGGCAAGTTTTGCAGCGAGACCCATCCAACCTTTCACCTTGTAATGAAAGTTGTGGGTTCCTAGCACAAGTTTTGGGCAGCTCTACCATAGACCAGTTTTCCTCCCTCCTCCAAACCGTCCCTGCTCGCCTCCCCTCGTGATCAATCCGGTGCATCCGATCTCATGGAGCAATGGCCTGGCGTGCCTCTTACCTCTGGGCGCCCGTCTCACATAGGGAGGCTGGGTGGGTAGCGGAGCCGTGCCTGGGCAGCCCCGGGAGAGGGCGGGAGGAGGGGGCCGGCAGCAGCATGGGGGTGCGCAGGCCGTGCTCCTGGCTGAGAGAGACCATTTATTATTAACCACAGGCGCAGCTGAGCTCTGCAACTGCTCGCTGCCTGGGGTGCAGGGGGCCATTTCACAACCGGGCGAGGAAAGCTTCCCTGATTATTTTTGTTCACACGGTGCCAGATTTTCCCCTCTCTCTTTTAAAGACTTCTCATTTTTCAGATTCCTTGGCTGTTAGATTTTTTGGTTTTAATCAGTTAATTCTTTGCTCGCTAAAACAATGCCTCTGCAGATTGAGCCCCTTTGTACTTATTCCTAAAAAGCAGAGGAATTGCATTCATGCCTCCCCCACAACTTTGCCAAATGCAGCTGTTAAAATCTTTCTTCTCAGGGTAAGAGCTCTACCCGGCTCTCAGCCTCGCCAGCGAGGAAAGCTGTAGGTCTAAGGACAGTTGTGGCAATACTCTGTGTGATGCAGACACCTGGCTGCACCGAGAGCACAGGCTGAGTCCACAGAAAAAAGCTATCGTAGTCTCCTACTGTAAAGACAATCTATATTAGCAGTTCTAGGGTGGTTTTGAAGGAGGACTTTCAAATTAATAGATCTTTGTCCCCTCATAAAAAAGCCATGATCCTTTGAGATCTAACGCACTGCTATTACGCATGCTTCGCTTTCATATTCTGCAGAAAATATCAGAGTTCAGAGGTAAATGGCTACCCATGAAGGAATTGATTTACTGGATAAAAGACAGACATGATTCTATGCAGCTTCCATACATAACATAAAACTAGCTAAAGTAATTACTAACGTATTGCTGAAGTAATCAGTGTCAGGGAACCGATTTTACTGCAATCCATTAATCAGGAAATTGTAAAACATAGGTTGTTAAAGCAGTATTTGTGCTTTACACTTGCCCTTTCAAAAGAAGCTTCCTGCGACTTTTGTTTAACTCAACAGTAATGAATGTCTCTTATTTTCTACATCCTCACAATCTTTTCAACTAGACACATTCAAGGAAACTTCAAACAAAGCTTGTGAAGTTGCAAAGACAATCCGTTTTCTTTCATAACAGACTTCTGCTATGCAGTCTGCAGGGAATTCAATTGCAGGAACGCTAGATTGCACCCTCAGATACCATAAATGGATGCTGAAGATTTCGTGAATGCTATCTTCTTCCTGGGGGGATGGGTAGCTAGATGTATTGAAGAGAAAATGTGTAGGTAAAATTATATTTTTGAAAAATATATACACAAATTATAATTACATCATTTTACTTTCAATTAGATCTATTTGGAAAGACTGCAGTACTCTAGGAACCTATCGGGGCTATCACATTTTTGGCATGCTACAGGACAAAATGATTTAAAAATCAAGCTGGTCACTCAGTTTCCGACTCTAAAGATCAAGATCATCTCAACATGATCTTATGCAGTGGGCACCCAGTTCAGTCTGCTATATCAGATAAGTCAGGGGTAAGAGTGTGTTGCTTGATCTGCTGTTTTTCTCCTCAAACAAGCGGAAAACCAGCCTCTTGGATTTCTAGCTCAGCTTCCCAATATGAACCTGTAAGTCTGTAGGACAAAACAGGGACACTTGAGCAGCTCTCCAAGGGCACTCCTGCAGTCTCCTGCATGTTGCAGGTTTTGGATTTGTCTTATGGGTTTATTACAATGAAAAGAAGAGCTTATATGAGCAATTTTAAAGGGCTAACCCCATCTTTTGCTCTACTAGAAAAGCCACCAAGGCTTGCTAAACCAGGAAAAGAATGGGCCAGTTTGATACCAGCTAGCCCCTGAGGGGCAGGCTGGCTACGCTGTTCCCGGCATGTTTCTGAAATGGGATATATGGCTGATGATGGTGTAGGGGCTAGGGTGACAGGACCACAGTGCATAGGTGACTGGGAGAAGAGAAAGCCCCGGAGAACTGCTGGAGATGATAGTTTTTGTAGGAAACTGTAGGGGCTGCATATAACTCACTGCTCTGCTTGCCGCAGCATTAGCTGACTTTCCAGTCCTGTCCTGCCTGCAGTGACCCAGAGAGCTGGCTGCTGGTACGTCCCCCTCTGGGCCTCAGAAGTAGAGGTTAATATTAAACAGGTTGCTGGGTAAAACGGGAGCTGCTGGGAACAAAGAAATCACAACGGCAAATTCCTGCTGCCTGCTGGGAGCTGGGCCCTCGGGCCACCCTTGCATTTTCATCGTGAGAGTTTCCATCTCCTCTGAAATTTTTTCTCTCTCGGGGGCGTCACTACTGAAAGCATCAGGGAAATGAGAAGCTCCACATTAATTTTGTCGGGTTGGCACGTCTGCCTTGGGTCAGTATTTTCCTTTCCCTGTGTACCTGATTTGTAAGAGTGAATTGACCCGGGGCAGTTCTGCAAGCTGAAATGTGCTTATTAGTGTCTCTCTTGTGAAGCTTGCTTCTAGGCCCCCAGTGTCCCAGAGATGTACTAGGGACATACAGAATCATTCAGAACACACTTACTTAAGCACTTATTTATTTTACCTTTGTGTGAGCTAGGGTGCCTGGAACTGGCCATCTTGCCAGGGCTGCTAGGTACAGCAGCAATCTGACCAATACAAAGGCCTGAGGAAGCCGCTCTTTAGTGGTTTAACCTGTCTTTAAAGGCTTACGTCCTTGTGCTTTTATCAGATTTTCACGATGGTTCTAACGGTTCCAAAACAACTTTCTGGATTGTGTTAATGGCTTGGTGATAAAAGTATTTTATTAATTTATTTTTTTTCCTAATATGAAGTATTTTTTCTCCACCTGTTTCTAACAGAGTATAAGACCGAACATACAAACCCGATGCAGATTTTGAATTTATGTTGAACATCGTATGAACAATGCTCTGAGGTGTACCTGATTTGTATAAATCAGGTGTGGAATGTAAGTTTCTTCTTATTATTAGGAACTTCTTATAAAAGGTCTTCCTGATTCTCGTGGCTCAGTTTCCTGTTGAACATCCTGGTGTTCTCGTAACAGTGATTTGTGGGACCGAATTTATGATCTGGGATTGGTCACTGTGCTGCTGATCTCAGGAGGGAGTCAGCTGCTGCTCCTGACTATCAACGTCCACTCCTTATCTTGGGTGAAGGTTGGTCTTACACAATCGACCACATTCATTCCCAAGAACTAAACATCTCTGTGCCCAGGCCTCTGTCCACCGAACCCTGTGAAGTTAAGCTTTATCTTTTTTTCTGATGCATACCCTTACCTTGGTTTGAAGTCTGCTACAACCTGTACGTATACCTCACCACCTTTCAAGAGTTCTGTTTGCCCAGGTTATGCTCCGCATACTCCAGAAGATGCCAGCAAATGCATTCACATTACCTCATTCCTCAGGTTATTCGAGGGAACTGAAGTCGTTTCAAGGCAACCGGAAAACAGATTTACCTCTTCTGACCTCTCTAGTGCACTTCCTGAAGTCCTGCTGCCCTGGGATGGTGTCCTACTGTCTACTTTTAGAACAAAGGTTTAATTTCAGTATTTTCTGAAGTGATTGATTGCTTAGATATGTTTGATTTTTAAAACGTATTTTCAGATATATGTGCAAAATACCAATAACATTGCAGTGCAACTTCTCTCTTCACCTTGCTCCTGCATCCCTGCTCGTCACTCTGCCCTTTCAGGCCGTGCCTAGCACTCAGTTTAAGACTCCTGGCAGTAGGGAGACAAGGACATGACGCAGATCAGGCAAATAGCAGTTTCACAACCAGGATTTATTATAGCAGAAGGACGTGATGTTTCTCACCCCGAATTAGCAGCACTGAGCTCTCTGGTGGCCTAGCGCCAATTTTCGGTCTGGGCTTTTGAGGCGCCACCGGATCGCTTCCCCCGCCCCCCCCCCAGCCGCAGCCGGCGCCACGTTGCCGCTACGTGTTCCTCCCTCCGGGGCACGGCCCTTTTCCCGCCGCTGCCTGAGCCAGCCCAACCGCCGCAGCCCAGGTCGGCGGCCGAGCCCCACCCCGTCAGGCAAGCGCTGCCGCTCCTCACGGCTGGCCGGGGCGAGCCGGCCTCCGAGGCCCAGCAGCCGCGCTATGCCCGGGCCCCTCCCCAGCGGCGCGGCCGGGGCGGCCATTCCCCGTCACATTCCTGAGGTAATTTAAGCGGGGCCCGTGCCCGCCCCCCGCCCACCAACGGCCCAGCGCGTTCCCGCCCGGACGTTCCCCTCCACCAATCAGAGCCGCCGTTCGGCGGCGGAGGGGGCGGCGCCCGCCCCGCGCGAGG
>VZTV01114437.1:7864-54267 GCA_013400875.1 Anhinga rufa | reverse complement strand
GGCAGCGGCAGGCAAAACCCCATCTGCTCCACACCAGCCCCTGATCAGAAATCACTAATCCACTTAAATAATCCACTCCAGCTCGTGGCTTAGTGGCTTCATGGTGTTTTCTATCTCCTTTCACTCCTGTGAAATTCCCTGGAGCTGAAACCAGGCACGAGGCCACAGCTCCAGGGTTTGCCTGCTCCTTTCTGCAGCTGCACGGGCAACCCCAGCGCCCAGCAGTAGGGAGGGCAATGGGGAGCTGCANAATAATAATAATAATAATAATATTCACCTTAAGAAATTGCCTGGCACTTTAGAAAGTGAAAATCAAGCTGAAAAACTCCACTTTTTCCAATATTTTTGCTATTCCTTAATAGGACTATGTTGGTATTTATTTTAAGTCACTCCCTGCAAGCTCGCCTGCCTTCTGCATGAGCCACGCAGTCTCGACAAACAGGGACCTGCTCAGGTGGTGATTTTCATTGGGGGGAAAAAAAAAATACATACGTGCACAAGAACTTTTCCAATCAATCGGAGAGAGACAGAGCCCCTGACAGCCCTGCAGACGTGGGGGCTGTGCTCACCAGGCAGCTTATGGAAACCGGCAGGGACGCACCCGCCCACAGCAGACAGATGAGGAAGAAACGTGTGCGAGGGCCAGAGGGGATGCTCGCAGGGAAGAGAGGTTTGGAGGACTAAGAAAACATGGGGAGCAGGTAACCGTCCTCACAGGCCCCCAGTTATTTACTTCCCCAGTCCCTTTGTGTCAAGCAGCTCTGAAATCAAGCTGACACCCTCCAGCTTGACGCCAGACAGGGCCACCGCCAGCCCCAGATGGGGACGTGCGTGGGGCTACACCACCCCGCATCTCACGCACATACTTTGAGTAAGAAGAAAAAAAAAAAAGAAAAAAAAAAAGAGAAGGGGGGGGAAAAAAGAGCGAGCAGAAAACGGTTCACTCCTTTGTTTACATACCTGCCAAGGGCTGACGCTGGCTGCTGTCAGTCATTTGTATGAGCTGACTGTTTTCTAGCCGAAAGCAACACAAGTGATAGCAAGGCAAGTAGTAAAGGGACAGATCCTGCTCTGAGAGCCCCATGCCACCCCCCGAGCTCACCCTGTGAACTCTGCTCTGGGAGGAAAACACACCGAGCAACGAGAAAGGCTTTGGGTTTGGAAAATGAACTGCGTGCTCTGACTCCGTGCAAGGGAGAGCATCACCACTGCGGGAGGGACCCCTGAGGAACACCAACACCGAGCTCTGCCGAGCATCCGAAATTTGGAGAACTCGGCCAGACGTGGACAACGTTTGCACCTAAGCATCCTCTCTGGGACTCCCCAAGAGAGGGGCAGCTCATGCGGCACCCAATGTGGTTCAGGTTCGCTGGCAGACCCTGCCTGCCCTCTGCACCACAAGCTGGGCTTTGCTGCAAAGCCCCTGGCGCCACTCAGAAAACCCTGAGCCAGGAAGAATGCTAATGGGATTGGGGTTTCCGTCTGGAATGGGCTAAAGGATTAAGACTCCAGAAGCAACTATCTTTGCCACAGACCCCCAGTCCTCTGCCGGGAAGGGCCTTTATTCCACTGCAAAAAGAAACTTCCCACTTACAAAAGCAAGAAAAAAGCTTCCCGCAGAGGTCTGACAGCGTAATATACATGCAGGCCCACGTGTACACACACCCCCCCCCACAAGCATGCTCATAAGGGGAACATGCAAGAGAAATACAAAGAATTAAGGAGCAATGAAAGGTGCAAACCAAACTCCGAGCTTTGATATGAAAAAACCACACAAATACATTTTTTTTGTCGCGCTGTATTATTTTCCATTCATAAACATCCCCCTCAATAGGTATATACGTACCCAGATAAAATTTGTATTTAGCTAAGCCCTGTCACTGGGAAGCATGTTATTTGCTCTTTGATTGTTGTCGTTATTCGATTTATAAAAAAAAATGCCTTTGCCCAACATGAGAGGAGAAACCGGGCGCTGGGACCGATCACAGCGCAACCAGAGAGCAGCCTTTGCAGAGAAACATTAGCAAACAGTTCACAGGCTGAGATTTGTTTCTGGAACACAATCATGTTTATATAATTAATCCATTTCCTATTTACTTTTTGCATCAGGATTTGCTACAAACAGTTCACAAAGTTATAAAGGAAAAGCGGTGGGTTTGGGAGCAGGGGCATGGGCTCCCAACTTGTTTTATTTACTCCCCAAACTCTGGGGAGAAGCAATACCCTGTGGATAGACACGGCAAGTTTGGCTGTTGTGTGGAATAGCCAAACCTTCCAGGTTTGCTGCTGCCAAAATTCAAGGCGGGAGACTTGCTCGCAGGACCAGCAGCATCTTTCGCTTGTGCCCGCAGCAGAGTCCTCCAACAGCCAGAAATGACAGAAGCAGCGGTGCACAGGGGCAGGGAAATCCATCCTTTCTAGCTTTAAGAAAGATAAGATTTGAGCTGGGTTTTGCAGGGCAGAAGGGAACTGAGGAAGCAGAAAATCCTCCAGTCATAGCAAACGCAGCCCTCCATGGCACCCGGGGCTCCCTGGGGAAGGGCCAGCATGTGCACCAGAGGGCAGCAATGCCAAAGCCACCCACGGCCGCCCTGCAGCCTGCAACCCCCAAGCACCTGGCAGAGGCGAAAATGCCCAGCTCCTATCAAGTCATTTCTCACCAGTCACTCACTTTACACGGAGAAAGAGGAGACAGGAAAACAAAGTCACCGGCCATTTGATCCCTTTCCTTTACAGAAAGCTTGGTGCTGCTTACCAGAGTCAGGAGCAGCTGTGTGCCAAACTTTGAGGCCGTCCTCAAACAGCGAGCTTCACCCAGGCACCGACTGCTTCTTGCAAGGGGCTGCGTTGCCGCAGCGCTGCCCATCAAAGCACGCCTGGCTGGGACTCAGCAATGGTCCCCGTGCTCGGGCATTTCTGGGCTCTGAAAAACCCAGGCGCTACTGCGGAGGAAAGGTAAAGACGGTTGTGACGGAAAGCCAAGGGGGAGGCCTGGCGAGCAAGCAATGCATCGCTGCATTGCTGCGAGCATCCCTCCCGCAGTCAGCCTGCAAGAGACCACGGGGCCAGCTCGGCTGCGGGCAGCGCACCGGTACCCACGGGCCGTGGCCTCATCCTGCACGCCCTCCTCTTGCTGTGCTCCTGCCTAAAGCCCACCTCTGGAGATGATAACAGCTAATGAAACCCGCGGCCCGCCGATAACGGGAGATCAGGCAAAGCAGCGGCGGTGGCGGCAGCAGCCAGGCTGCCGAGCGGGCTGGGATGCATGTAATCAGAAGGGTTATCTAATGCTAGTTTCATTCTAATTGAGACACTACCATATGTCACCCTGCAATAACAACGCAAGCAGCATGCAACTGAATACATATTTAATTCACATAATGGGTACAACAGTAGAAGTAATCAAGGCAGTTTGCCATAAGCCATAAAGAAGTGTAGCGTGTTTCTATTGAGGAGCAGGCTGCGCCCGGGGAGAAGGGGATGGCGGGGCATTGCACCGCTGCAAATGCTTTAAAGGAGGGGGGAACCCCCCAAAATGTGTCCTGGCATGGATTGAAGGCGAGGAGGCCATTCGACACGAATGGAAATCGATGGTGGAATATTGTCGACGGATCGTTAGCCCCTTCAATATAATTAACAGTAATGGATTTATTGGCGGAAACTTAATGATTTGAATGTTAAATACTGGCCTGGAATTGTGGCATGCAGTCCAGCGAGGAGCGGTCACTTTGTTTCCAGTTTCAAAAAGGACCGAAAAATTGGAAAAATCAACCCAAGCCAGGACCAGGTGCAACCCCAGAGGCAGGGCAAGGCGGCAGTGGCCGTCCCTGCTCCCGGCTCACCCTCCTCTTCCAGTGGCACCTGACGGCCCTGCTCGCCGCCTTCATTTCCTCCCGCAACGAGAAGATTAATACGATTGAGGACCACTCATCAATATCTTTGGACAGATCAACCGGAGTTTTCATTAAAGCCATATTAATGCTTTTGGATACACAGCTGTGAATGGGTTAGGCTTCAAAAATAAAGCCCAGAGAGGAAAGAGTAGAGGAGAGGAGCAGTGTCCGCTCCCAGCTGGGAATTAACGGAGAGCCGGCCTGTTCCCTCGTTAGCGGCCTCTCCCACCAACATGTTTTGATGTATATTTCATGAGGATAAACAAACATTCATTTCACTTTGGGAAGGTGCTTGCTGTAATGTATTGGCAGCCTCACCAGCAATGAGGGGACATTAATTTCAATTCTGGTGTTTAAACACTTTGTTGAGTCCCAATCATTCATCCCTGGCTCAGCACAGCCCGGGCGTGGGGAAACAACGGACAAGCAGGGCCCCAACCTCACCCTCCTGAAGAGCCTGCTGGAGTTTATTTCCTACTTAAATTACTTAAGAAGGACCAGACATTAGGAAAGAGGTAGCTCTGCCTGGCTGCTTGCCTTGGGGTGCAGCCTTCAGCCATCCCGTGTATCATCAGAGAAAGGCTCTCAGCCTACTTCGGGAAATACCGTCCCTGAGGCTCCGATGAGTATTTTCAGGTACGATGAACCACAGGATGTGCCAGAGACGGAAGGAGAACATCTATGCTGGAAGACGCCTGGATCTTCCAAGAAACCTCAGCCCTCTCTTGCTTGCACCTTCCACCTCTGCATCCCCATTAAATGAGAGTAACAGCAGTGCTTTTCCCAGGGGGTGCTGCCTCTTAAAGACAGGAGATTCTCAGTCCAGTACCAAAAGCCAGACCTCGCTTAGGAAACAGCCTGCCTGGTCCATATGGCTTGCCTTGCAGGGACAGGAGACCAGATGTGCTGGTGAGGACCCATCGCACGTACCTCTTTCCAAACCAAACATTATTCTGGTGTAACACCTGCAGCCAGCTCCTGGCTTCAACTGTTTGGGCAGATTTGCTCGTTGGTAGCCTGCACCCCTCAATGGGGTTTTGGAGATGCACAGGCTCTATGTGAGAAAATGCCTGCAGCGTTCCCCAGGGAAACACAGGTACGGATGCAGGTGGCTGCGTCTTCTCTTCATCCCCGGCCCTTGGCTCCTCGCATGCACCACTGAATAAATGGAGCTGGCAGAAACAGCAGCGGAGGGAGCAAGGGGGGCCAGAACATGGAGTGTAGGAAAAGGGGGAGCAAATACAGCCTGGAAAAGGACACAGGGTCCTGCTGTGCAGCGGAGGAGAGCAGGACAGGCTGAAGAAAGAGTGGTTGGAAATACAGCAACTGCTTTTATTACTCTCATGTGTCTGTAAGAGGTGACACTGCCTGCAGAAATGCTTTTTACAAATAATCTGTGGGTTAAGACGCACGGAAACAGCAAAATAGGAAAATGATGCTTTTATGAAATAGTGACATGTTGCTTATGTGAATGCCAAGGGTTTTGCTTGTCCCACCCCTCCCTGAACACACTCACCACCACCCAAAAGGAAGAGGGGAGCACAGTTCCCCCCTTCCAAAAAAGAGAGAGGTCCCATCAAAAGACTAACAAATATTCACCTGAAGAGCCAAGGTGGGTGAGAGTAGGGAGGGAGACACTGCACACTGGGACAGCCAGAGCTGCCTCCTTGTTTTCCCCCCCAAGTTTTATTCTCCTGCTTCTCTTTCTGATCACCAAATACGCAAGATACCCTACACATAGGGTAGACTTAAAAGAAGTTACAGTATCTGACAACAGATCAACAGCTCTCTGGGAACGCTGTAGAGACATTGCGGGCACTTTATATCATAAAGCACGCACAAAGAGACATAGACATACACACGCGCTCCGATCTAGCTCCACATAAATGCAGGCAATGCCATAAAAGCATTTCCCCTTTTGCTTTATTTTGTGTGATCTGCTTTGTGGGGATGTTGTAGAGGCAGCAGCACTGTCTCCCTTCTCATCTATGCATCTCCTTGTTTTCAACGGTAAAAAGCTGCTTTAAGAAGAAAACACATTAATGCCTAGAAAGGAGCTTACGACAGGAGAGCTGCCACAAGGACAGAAACCATCTTGCACCCAAACACCTTCTGGGGTATGATCCCAGTGACAGGGTTTTCATCAACATCAGTTGCTTCAGGAGGCAGGACTGTCCCTTGGTTCTCAACGGCTAATCCAGCCCCCTCAGAAGTCTCTTCCTCACCCTTTCATCAGAGGCTGATGAGGGTCTATGGCTCTCCCAAAAATTCCCCCCACATCCCTGTCTTGACCTCTCCAAAGTGAGACTTTTCCAGCAGTGCTGCAATGACACGACTGACGTGTTGGCAGCCCCCTTGGAGATGGAGTCAGACTTTGTGCTGTTGGTTGGATGAAAAATATATTTCTTTGTGGTAGGGTTACAACTGGCCAAATTTCCAATTTCAGCTCCCCGCAAGGAGCGCATACCATCAGGCCCAGTCTCTACCCCAAAGAGCTCCTCGCCTAACCAAACTGGCCAGAGAAGGGTAACGGAGGGAAGGACCGGGTCAGACCTCCATGATCCCAACTGTCCCACTACAGCTCACCCATTGACATCTGATTCCAAAGATGCCAATGCCGAAGACAAACCTACCCCAACTCCTGAAGCTCCCCCACCCTGCCGGACCACTGGAAAGAAAGATCCATGGTCTGAAGTTGTATGGAAAATCCCAGAGCCTTCCCTCCCTCTGCCCCCCGCTCCCACATTCGATAATCCTGTTAAACTGAACCCTGGCTGGATTAATCTCTTTCCCCAGACAAATGGGCGATTACTCAGGCATCACATTGGGATTTTTAGGGTTTGTGTGTGTTTCTACTGATCTTCTCTTGGCTTCTTTTGTAAATGGCTTTTACCGCTCCCCCGACAGCACGCACGATTCAATTCAGTCTCTCTATTAACATTTCAGATACAAATACCTGCTCCCCAGGGCTACCCGCAACAAATATCGGCAGAGCTTTGGGGAATCCTTCCCTACTTCATCACCAGTTTGGTGGCCAGAAAAACCTACAGCTACTTGTATTTGTCTTTAAAGTACTCTCCTCTCTAAAGCTTGCTGAGACAAGCTCTGCAAATACTCAACCCACACAGCCTAAGGCATCCAGAAATCAACCTCCTAACCAAGCCTGGCAAATCTAACACATGCCTCGGGCAGCCTTGGATAAGGAAGATCCTATTGAAGTCAACTGAATTTGGCACCCAAACAGATGAGTGTAAACATGTTCCTACCCAAGTATTCCTGGTCGGGTTACGTCAGGTAGCTGTTGTGCCCCCTGCCCAGAAGAATAAATGGAGACCCACTAGGAAAAGCAAGAAGGAAAGCCTAAGTGACCCTGAAGACGGTACTCAGGTTTCTTGCTTGAATAACAGAAGACAACCACGTGCGGCACCAGGGAACTGGCCCTGGGTCTCACATGGCCACACGTCCAGCAAGGTCAGTCTCCGTTTTTTCAGTAATCAAAGAAAGGATTTGGGATCAGGACACAGGGTCCCTACCTTGCATGAAGAAATATAACCACGGGGCTCCTTTACTACCTGGAGCACCTCTACAATAGAGCCTGCATCCACCAGGCCAACAGCTCAGATTCCCATTATCCCACATTTGCATTTCTATATATGCGATTATATGTGTGCATATACAGATATACGCATACACACACCCTTACACATAAACATGTATTTTTGTAAACAGCATGGAACTAGGCAGCACTGAAATACCTTTTCATTCTTTGAAAAAATCTGCTTTTAAGGTTCTTCCCTCCCAACCCCAAATAATGCCATCACATAAAAGCCAACAAGCCCTTTTGCACTACCCAGATGTTTTCTCCGCATGTCCTCAGCTATATTTCTATACTTCAGTGACTACAGTAAGTTGAAACTAATTTATACCCCGGCTAGCCCTGCCAAGGCAAGCTGGCTAGGAGGAGCCAGCTGGACCGTGGAGCTACAGGACTGTTTACCAAGCTCCAGCCTGCCCTGCCTGTCCAAGCCCAGCAAAGGCACAAGTATGCAAAGGAGCATGCCGTCCCCTGGATGCCAGCATGACCCTTCAGCTGCTAGTAAAGAGAAAGGGAAGTAACCAGAAGATATCTCAGGTCTGCAGCTGAGAAGGAAGAGCTCACTGGCACTTGCAGTACTACCAGCTTCCACTTCAGTGGCACACTCACATTTTGGTCATTTTTTTCCCTCAAAGCTCCAGGAGTGTTGGGAGAGATGAGACTCACACCATTTGGTATCAGAAAAGAAAGCACAACACAAAGTAATGCTGATCCTCAGGGAAGACCAAGCCTCAATACTGAGGTTTCCCCCATTGCTTAAGACATCCTTAGAAAGGACAAATCAGTAGTTCCAGCTTCTCTGTAGGATCTGGTTGGTGGCACTCGGGACACACCACATGCTTCTTGACACCACTAGGGACAGACAACGCTCTCCAATTCCTGTGCGCATCATGTCAGCCCAGATCGGGGACCGGGGACAGCAGCGGAGGACTGGCAAGCCCAATGCCGAGCCAGAGAGGCAGTGATCCTCAGGAGAGACCTGGAGCACCAGAGGAAAGGGATGCTTTGCAACTCTGAAGAAATCCTTCCCGTTCCCTTTGCAGCAAGGACAGCCCGGGGTGCCAAACGGACCAAAAAGGCATAAAATCCATGCACCCCCAGCCTCTCTTCCCTAATCAGGATGGAGATAACCCAGGCAAAATTCCCATTAACCAGCTAATGCATATAGCAGTGTTTCCCAGCCAGGGCTCCTTGTGGCTAAATAACAGTCTTTATCCCCCAATTTCCCTTCATCATTTGTCATCTTCTTTCAAATCAACTCAGTATTTCCTGAATCCTCAAGTACTAACAGGCTTGAGGAAAAAAAAAAAAAAAACAACAAGGAGGAAAGTGCTTGTAACTCACTAGAGAACTGGTTAATGTTTCCCACCCCTCTCCCTTCTCCTCTCAAACTTCCCCTTTTCCACCCTGGGCCTCCAAACACTTCCCGGACGGCCACAGATCAGCTCAGACGTGCTGGCCTGGGGGAGGAAGGGCAGCAAGCAAGAAGGCAGATGGATCACAGTGCTGGGAAGAAGCAGCACAAAGCACCAGGATCTCCGGCAGACGATTTCCATTCCCCCATCCCACCCCAAATAAGCCCAGCGTCCCTGGGTAAACCCAGCCCTGCACAGAGCGGTGCCAGGACCATTCCCGAAGGACAAGGGCAGGAAAGCAGCTAGGGATTATGATGCTGGAGCATCCTCCATGCAGGACAGGCAGGACACGTCCCCCGCCTCTGCCAGCAGCCCCGTTCAAGCCGACATGAACGAGCAGCGACATGAGTTTCTGCAGCAAAAATGAGTCTATCAGGGCGCGGAGGAGAGGGACACCGGCTGCACTGAGGGCTTGGCAGGTGTCTATGGAAATAGAGACAAGAAAACAGAGCACAGCAGTGCTTCACGCTCGGTGGGTCTTCCCCCTCCGCATGCATCCACAGGCACGGCGACAGAGGAGATGGCGTGGGTGACCAGGGCATGGCCACGGGGCTGAAGGTAACGCCACCTGCATCACCACACTACATGGCACCTCCATCAGAGATGGAGACCTCCGGCCCCTGCAGAAGGCAACCCGACCCGAGCCATCGCCTGGACACAGCCGTGCCACTCGCCTCCCAAGCGGGGCCCATCCTGCAGTCTCCACAGCAAAACAGAAAGAGATTGATTTTTTTTTTACCCCCGCTTCAATGCTTCCCCCCGCAGGTTCCCCTTCCTCCCATTGCTTTCTAACGCGCCGCCACATCCCCACGTAAATTGCTTAAGGGCAAGTCAGAGGCAACCCAAAAGCAAAGCAGAACAGCTGCAGAGTAGGGAAACAATGAAAAAAAAAACCAAAAATAAAATAATAAATGAGGAGAAAGGGGTTTTAAAAAGAGACAGGACTCAAGGAAAAAGCAACGGCAGCACAAGGAAAGGGGAAGGGGGGGAATTCCTCTGGAAATCATTAATACTCCAGGAACCTTCAGGACTAAACCTGAATACAGACACTTAAGCTCTCAGCTCTGCCATTAACGCTAGGGCCTAAATTATTGATCTTTTGCCTTTATCAGCATAACAGTCACGTCCTGGTATCAAGATCTAACTACACTGCGGTCCCTGTGCTGCAGCCACTGAAATAATTAGGAGAAATTCTCATTAAAGGAGAGTGAAAGGTTCAGAGATGGAGACAGAGAAAAGGGTCTGGGAGGGTGTTTAATGTCTTCCACAGGGTCGAGAGAGCGCTCTGATCAAATCCCGGTGCGAGGCCAGGGGATGACAGCTTATCAAAAGGAGAAGTCCAAAGCCCGGGCTGGGCTGCGCTGTAGTGGCGCCCGCCCGCAGCCACCGCCACGCGCCGGCGAGAGGGGGAATAAAGGAAGGTAGGGGGAAATGCATGAAAAATAAATAAAAAGGAAAAAAATTAATAATGGAAGGGCTGCTGTGGGCTTGTTCGGAGTATAAAAATTCAGCCTGGGGAAAGAGAAGGGGTGTGGAGAGAGGCGGTGGGTACGAGAGAGAGCTGGAGGAGGAAGGAGCCCAGCCTGCTCCCCAAGGCACACGGCCACGGCTCTTGCTATCGATTTCACTGCGGACTGCGCCGCTCGGGACGCCGAAAGGAAACCGCACAGCAAAAACGGAGAGTGGCGAAACCAAAGCGAAACCGTGTGCGCAGCTGAGAGGACGGGGGGAAGAAGCCAGGAGGATGGGGGGAAGAAGCCCAGCCTGGCAGCGGCATTGGTCCAAGCCCAAAACGCCATGGAAAACATTAAAAAAAATTTTAAAAATTTATATAAAAAGGGAAAAATGCAGCCCCACCAGCCTGAAACCCCAGGAAACATTTCACAAAGCCCAGGAAAAAAAATAAAATCCAGTCCTGTGGGCAGCAGAAAGAAGTCATTGGAGATTTCCATGTGATTGGGGAGGGGGTGATGGAAAGATAAGGCGAGTGATGGACGGGGAGGGAGAAGGACAGGGATGAATGTAAAAAGCCTGTCCCCTCCCCCCTCGTGCACACAAAGTTTGCCTATATTTAATGTCAACGCGCTGTAATTTAAAAGAAAAATTCCATTTCACTCGGCTAATCAGAATGGTTAGAGAGACCATTACCACAAACACTGGGAACATCTGAAATTGATTATTTTTTACTTCGTGCAGTTAATGAAATCCTCCAGTGACTGCGGCGGAGGGGTCCGCACCCGGCGCCGGGGATGGGGAGGGGGATGCCACGCCGCCGCTGCTGACCTTTCTGCCCAGGGCTGCGGGGGAGAGGCGCGGGGCTGCCGGAGCCAGGCTGGGCTCTCTGCCCACCATTTTGTGAAGGCTGGAGATATTTAGCATGGGCGGCACATCCCGTAAGGAGCACCACATCATTAAATGTCTTGGGCTGGTGCGGCGGGGAAGAGAAATGCAGGATGTCACTGCCTGATAGGGAGAAGACTCGGAGGTTATTTATTAGCGGACACTTACCACAAACTGCATTTTCTCCATTTGCATTTGATATGCTGCAGCCACCTTAGCGCTGGGAAAAGGCGGGCAGGATGGAGGGACCAGCACCCTCGCCCTTCCCCTGCTCTCCCCTCCTGCCCCCCACCCATTGCAACCCCTCAAGAGGCCCCCCCCACTCCTTGCCAGTCCCACCAGAGCGAGCCACTTGTCTATCAGCTTGGCATGACCCGGTCACACCAACTTTCCCAAAGAAGCCGTGAGGTTCCCTGTTGATGCTCTTCATCACCATGGTTCAAGCAACCAAGCCCTGCGGTCCAGCCACCAAGCCCTGGGGCTCTGCTGAGGTCCCCAGAGCTTTACAGTGGCCCTTCAGCCACTGATGCAGGACACATCCCTTCTGCAAGACCATCCGGAGCAACACACCAAAGAGCCCGCAGGATGCTTGGACACTCAGCCTCCCAGTCACAGCATCCCAATGCATCCCTGCCTCAGACGCAGGCACATGCAGGGGGCCACTCTCCCCTCCATCCTATGGCCGCAGCCTCTCCCCCACCTCCGAAAAGTGGCCGAGTGTAATTACGCAGAAAGCTCCTCTGGAGCTATATCAATAAGACAGACGTCTGTTGTATCATTCTCTCTCAGTAAGGCATTTCTTCTCCCCAATTGCTCATATAGAATCATAGCCTAATAGCATGCTATTAACATAATTGCCAACACAACTAGTGTTCCGTGTCTCACAGCCATTTGCTTATTTTGCCATAAAGAATATCAAAAAACAGCCCGAAAACCTGCAGCCGGGCTGTGTGGCCAAGGGGACCGGCCGCTCGGCTCCACCAGCGGTTTCAGGACCTGGCCAGGAGAGGAGCGGCACTGGTGGCCAGCCCCAGCTGCGGACCGCGGCACCGGCAGCGTGCTCCAACCGGGCTCCTGAGCAGACGTGTGCGAAGATCTAAACGGATTCTGCCAGGCGAAATGAAATTCCCATTATTTTTAATTAATCCTTAATTAAAATATATTACTCCGCAGATTCCGCAAATCTCTCTTAATATGCAAATGCGGCCCATTCAAGGATATTTACATATCATTAATTAAAACGGCACATTCTTTCAGTCTAACAAGCTGGGAGCCGTGGCTGTTGCCACACTGGCAAGAAAGCCCAGCCTGGCACTGCCAAATTCATCTGCGAGAAAGATGTTAAGTGTCACGGCAGGGACGGGAGAGCACGGGATGGGGCTGGGGAAAGGAGACGGCTCTGAAGGCTCTCACCCATCACCACATGAGGAGACAAGTTTGGGAGATCCTGATCCGCGGCAGAAGGGCACCCCAGAGCCTCACTGGAGCAGTGAATGGAGATGCACGGTGGCATGGCAGCATCCAGGGAAGAAGGAAGCCTTTCAGCAGAGCCAAGGGCATGGTCCAGGCTCTGATCGCAGGGTCAGTGCTCACCCACACACGATGTTTGAGGTTAGCCAGTTCTCTATGGCCTTCATTGGCAGGGACACTGTGCTGTCCCACCAAGATTTGTCGCCAGGGCGTACTCCCATTCTCCCTGTCTGCCTCAACCTTGGAGCGCGGAGATCTTCCTGCTTCAAAACTACGAAACACATTATCTGCAACAGCCAAGTTCCCAGCACCAAATTCACTCTGGGCCGTTTCACATCGAGCAAGATAAACCACCCCATCAGAAGGGTTAGACCCTACAAGACAAGCCAGTGCTACAGCCTTTCAACAGGGTGAAAGCACGGAGGTGATGATGAGCTAACTTGAGGGAAGAAAGCTTTTTGTCCCCCAGTAATTTCCTCCCCCATGGCTCTCCAAGACGAGTCTGTGCCTCCTTCCCCCAGTCATAAGGGACAGGTTCTTTGGGCAGCATCACAAACATGGATACCAGCACCCAGCAAGCCCACAACTCCCACCCCAACTGCCTGTCCAGCGAAGCTGCGGACCCTGAGATGCCTGTGAATCAAACCAGAGTGTGAGGCAGCTGAGAGGTTAATCACTGCTCCAGCACAGGTCTAATGGCTGCAGAGAAAGTTATGGTTTAGTACTCTGTAGAGGCTTATCAGGTAACTGAGTCCAGGTACCAGTCAGGCACAAATCTATCACCCCAAAGAGCCATCAGTTCTGCACACACAATGACAACTCTTCGTTACTGCCAACGGACCTGCATCTTTTAAGTCTCCCATGGGCTGGTGTCAACAGGAACATTAAGCACCCAAAACCCAGCTAGCCGCTCCTTCCCAGAAAGGAAAGGCCACCACCAACCAAGTAGTGTCTATGTGTTCGTGGCTCCACCAGTGCCTGAAAGCAAAGGCTGGCCAGGCCTCCACAGCAATGCACCAGGACAGAGCCTTATCTCCCATCACAACCTGGATATACTGCTCCTATAAACCTGGAGTTTTTCAGCCCGCAGGACTGATTTCCATGAGAATGACAGCCCCACTCTCATTGTCTCAGTACTGTCACTATCTTCTCCTAGACAGAACAGACAGCAGAAATTCAGCCAGCAGCTCCTCACGCGGGACTGACAGATATTCTCAACAACAATTAATAAGCCTCTGTCCTTCTCCAGCGCTTTTCATCAGACAGCTTCAAAGTGCTTGAATGAACTCGTCTCCACCGTACTCCAGAGCTGGAGCAAATGCATATCAACCTCTCGACCCAGATGGGGAAACTGAGGCACAATGCAGGGAGACCTGCCCCCTGCCACACGAGAAGCTTTACACACAGAGCAAAACAAAAGCTGCTGCCCACTGCTGGGGTTTGGGAGAGACATCATAGAAGGGGCACTTTACTCTTGACTTGTCCCTTTTTGCTCCTTCCCCTGGCAGCTGCCACCAGGCTTTGGCAAAGAGGGCAGCCCAGCTGGGTGCACCTTCAGCCTGGCCTGGCATAGGCAGCCCAAAACCCCTGGAGATACCCGCATCACACAGGTATTTGCCATGCAACAACTTCATGCTTTCCCAATAAATGAGGCTGTTCAGGTCACAGAATCACAGAACGGTAGTGGTTGGAAGGGACCTCAAGAGATCACCTCATCCAGCCCCCCTGCATGAGCAGCACACCCAGAGCAGGGGGCACAGGACCGCGTCCAGGCGGGGTGGGAAGGTCTCCAGGGAAGGAAACTCCACAACCTCACATGAGCCTTCGATCTCCCAGGTCTTCAGGGAAGGAGACAGTGGCCAACTGTCCCAGCCAACTGAGAGGACGCAATATGAACCGCGGAAATCAAGATGGCTGCATTTCAATGCCTCCCATGGTCGGGAAAAGTGGCAGTATCTCCACCCAACAGGCTGATACTCACATTGAGTCCATTTTAG
The DNA here is from genome assembly GCA_013400875.1 of Anhinga rufa. Taxonomy (NCBI): domain Eukaryota; kingdom Metazoa; phylum Chordata; class Aves; order Suliformes; family Anhingidae; genus Anhinga; species Anhinga rufa. The sequence continues at coordinate 39,557 of VZTV01114437.1, read as the reverse complement.
GCCACACTTACCCCTTTTTGCTGCACAGGGAGTCATTCATTCTCTCAGTGGGATGAGCCATTAACCAGAGAGCTGTACCAGAGGGGGTGCTTGCTCTTCTTTCTTTCTTGCCTTTTTTCAGGACATTGCAAGGGAAACAATTTTTCTTTATTGCAGACTGCCTCTTCAGCAAGCTTTCACATCGCTTAACTCCTCTTCAGATCTTCAGTGCCATACCAGTCTGGGGAGCTCACCACAGCCGTGCAAAACACAGCAGCCAGCAAGCCACGCACTGGCCCACCCTGCTGCCCAAGAGGCTCGCCTGGCCTCCGCAGCATTTTTGGCTGCGTCCTTCCCAAGAAGTAAGCGAGGTCAGGCAAGGAGGGCCTTTGGGCTGGGCTTGAAACACCCCTTCAACCCCTGTGCCAACCTGCCAAGGAAGTGGCCAATGCACCAAAAGCTACAGAAAAAACCCACCAGGTTTCCCTTCCTCACCTGCAAGCGGGTGGTTTTGGAGGCCCTTCCACAGACCCCCAGCACCACAGCCACTTCCCTGGGAGCCACACAGGCCAGCAGGTTTCACCTGCTTTCCAGAGAAACCTCAAAGCTCCCCAAAATCCACCCCCGCCCCACGGCCCAGAGCACCAGGGACACTGTATGGACAACACACCACAAGGCACCAAACAGTTGACAAATTATGCCAATTAATACTCCCCTGGCATCTCTTGCAACGGAGAGGTGTTCAAACCTTGGTGGTCTTGGCCCAGGGCCAGCTGAGGTGATTAAATCAAGCCTCCCTCCGCTCTCCCTTTGCAGTTTCAATTGCACATGAAATTGCTCCTCACCTCCTGGCGCACCCAGCTGCGTCCTGACCACTCGCACAGGGCTAAAAGCCACCACCACAAGCCACAGCGCCAGGCCACCGGTCAGCAGACTGAGCCCCACGTCCTGCGCTAGCTCCTCCAGAGAGCTGTGAGGAGGAGAGGACAGACATGTCTGGCTTCTCCCTCCTCTGCATCTTCTTCCTTTCACCCAAAATTTGCTGGTGTGGGTGGTGGAGCTGGAGGCAGGAGCAGGTCTGGAGTCCCCACTCCTTTCCTCAGGCTAGGGGACCAAGACCCAGGTCCCCCAGGCAGGCAGCGATGCAGCTCCGTCCCATGCAGAGGGACAGGCGCCTGCCCCCCTTCTCACCATGCGTCCCCTCCAGCAAATGAAGCAAAGAAAAACTGAACACGACACACCATTACAGCTTCCCCCAACCAGCTACAGGGCTGCAGGACAGGAGCTTGCTGGAGGGACCCAAGGCTACCTTGTCACCCAGGCTGGTGCTCTCCAAGCCAAATCCTCCCAGCAGCACCCACCAACAGCCCCAAGATGCCAAAAAGCGGGATGCAAAAGGGTCCCATCGTCCTGGAAAGGCTGGTCCCTGCCACGGTGGCTCTTGGCTCCTGCTCTGCTCCTGTCCCCAGCCTCCAGTTACCTCAGTTCAGGGGACAGCAGGGACAGTCACCTGTGGAGGGGGCTGTCCCCCCTTCCCTCCCCACCACTGACGCACGCTCTGCCGTGGCACTAATCTCACATTAATATGCTCACCACAGCTCAAGCAGCCGACGTAATGAAAAAGCCCATCCATGAGGAGATAATTATATTACAAAACTATCAATGAGAGCCAAGATGGATGGAGCAGAGGGGGTGCTGAGGACAGGCTGCCGTCACTCCAGGTGTCCTGCCATGGTCCGGCCACCTCTGAAGGCTGGAATCCCTGGTTCCAGAGGGCAGGGGACACCCAAGCCTCCTGTGCTAGGTGAACCAGGGGTGAGAAATACTGAAGGAAAGCAAAACATGGCCCAGACGAGCACAGCCGTGGAGATGGTGGTGGACCATCAGCATGGTTTTTGGTGCCCCAGCTCTCAGGACAGGCAGCAGCTCACCCCAAATTCACCAGGGCTCAGAGATGGTGGGTGGCAGCTTTCATTTAAAACTCATCCCAGCTTGAGGGCACAACCCCAGAGGTGGACTAGGAGCTGAGAAACAGCCACCTGGTTTTTAAAACAGCACTTTGCCACCCACCGCTGTCTCCCATGTGGCCACACAGCATGGACAAGACTGAGCAGGGGCAGAGGATGCCAAGATGTGCTCTACAGCAGGGACAAAAAAGAGGACATCCCTCCTCCGACCCCAACAGAAGAGGACCAGGGCCACAGACAAAGTCACCGACAGCATGCGACAGCATGTCCAGCCTCAAAGAGAAACACCAGCTGTAAATGAAACAGCTTGAAAGGAAAAAATAGCTGGGAAAGGGGAAACCCTAGAACCAAAGGAACCCCTACAACACATCTCCTTCCCCTCCCCTCCTCCTTTTGCGCCTTGTTCTCTCTCTCCTTTCCCTGCCCGGGTTTAATTTGACACCTTGAGCTTTGGTAACGAGGCGGGGAGAGAAGAGCCACAGCGGAATTCATTAGGCTGAGCACTGCAGGGCCCGCTCTCGGCGCGCTAATGACATCGGAGGATAGGGAAACGAGACAGCCGCCACGCCGGATGAAATAAACATGAGCACTGTCAGCCCTGACAGCAAAAGGGACAAAATAAGGCAGGTAGAGACCTTTCCCCAGCCACGCGATGCAAAGCGACAGCTTCCAAAGCCCCCTGCCCACGGATCCCCTCTGCCCTCTGCTTGGGAAAGGGAGGGTGGCCAAGAGGGGATGGAAAAGAAAAGCGGTGATTAAACTACCCTTCCCCAGGCACTCACACTCCTTCAGTCCGCTTCCACAGCAGGAGGAACTCGCACCACCTCCTTCCAGCCAGCCGACATGACCCCAAACTCCGCGCAGCTGCTCCCAAAGTGGGGGTTTGGGGGATGCTATCTTTGCCTGGGGTACACCTCTCCCTCCCCAAAAGAGCAGGGTGAGACAAATATCGCACAAATCCACCAGGCTCATCACACCACTGAACAAGCCAGAGAGGACCACGCTCCGGTGTGCCATGGGGTTGATGTGCAGCACAGGGGCACGTGTGCAGGCACAGACGGTGCTCCTGGCGTGCCAGTGCTATACAAATCTGGCACCATGGCTCTGGCACAACTTCTGCCAACGCTCACTATCTTCTTTGATTCTGGAAATACCCAGGCAGCCAGCAACGCCTTATTTTGCTCACTTGCAAACCTTCATCCCAAGTCCATAAGTACCCAGGTACATCAGTCCTACTGAGACAGCAACATTTAAAGGGCAATATGCAAGTTGCAATGGACAGGAAAACTGCAGGCTCTCGGAGAAAACTGTCTACATCAGCTCACCAGTTTTAACGCTGGACTGCAGAGACACCAGACCAGGATGGTCCCAGCCTGCTTCCCTCACAGGATCTGGGCCTGCAGGACTATCAGGTGATGCTGAGGTCTTCCACTGTGTCTAGAACACAAGAGGACGGTTGCAGGACTGCTGCCCACCAGCAAGAAGCCAGCGCCCGGCTGCCCAGCTCAGCCTCCAGCACAGCCCCTGGCACGGCACAGACTCTCCTCCGTCTCCAAACACCACTTCCAGCACCCCCCTCACCCAGCTCCTAGTTCTCCCTCCTGAAGGTACCCTTCAGGAAGATGAGGCTCTTTGTTATCATAGGGCTGCTCCAAGCTGCACAGGTGACAGGTTGGAGAAGCAGTCATTACTTGCAATGGATCAGGAAGAGCCCCGTGGGCTTTGAGAAACCAGATCTTGGGGAAGACAGGGCCACTGAACTGACCTGCCCAGCATTAATTCTGCCCAATGTCGGGCTGAGCTCAGGGCCCAGCATGGCTCCCCTTCGTGCCTCACTCTGCCCACCACTTCTCCAATTCATCAGCCAGTGCAAGAGCCGGGTCAGACTTCCCTTCAACACCCCTGATGTTTTGCAAGGTGAAACACTTCTCAACCCAAAAGCAACCAGCATCACAACCAGACTTTTCCTTTCCTCCAAAACATTGACCTGCCCCATCCCTCCACTAAGGGAAAAGACTTCTTCCCACGTGCACCAACACACAGCACAAGAACTCATCTGCTTGATGCCAGACAGACCACTTGGATTGACAGATGCTCTCTTCCCATCAGGAATCTGAATTTTCTGCTTGGGTTTGGGGGCAAGTTTTTCTGGCTAGGCTAAGTTTCCAGAAGGCTCTTTTACAGCATCTTCACTCCAGCGCTTTTAGTGCTCCCAGTTGTTGGCTCTGCTCCCAGGACACAGCAGCACGCAGGAGGGAAGGGCACACGAGGGAAAAATGGCAAGCTTCTGGAGCACAAGAGCCCCGAGCACTACTCCTGTACCAGCCCCTGGCCCGCACCTGATCTGAACAAGTCACACGTACACACTTGCCTCAGTTTCCCCACTTATTAGAACAGCCAAATCCTCATCTGGCCCTTTTCTCCTCCTATTCTGACCAAAGGATGGCACTCATTGACAGATGCACTGCTACTTTTGCTGCATCTTCACTACCCTGATTTTCACCCCAGCAAAGAACCCCACACGTTGATGGGAATATGGGACCCATCATGTAGTTTAAATGACCCAGGGCTGTTTCCCAAAGTCCACTCAAAGGCCAGGAACACTTCCAGGCTCAGCTGTTCACCCTCTGCTCCATCCTCTGCTTTTATTCCCCCCCCCCCTACTCCCCACTCCCCCAAGCATCCCTTGAAAGCGAATGGCAATTGAGTTTGTAAGTCCCTATTCATCAAGGAAATTAATTCCTTATGCATAATTCATTTCTTTTGTCAACTTTTTTTTTTCCCCCCAAATGCTCCCGAATGCATCAGGAATGGAAGCAGCAGTGGGAGAATAGGAACACAAGAGGCTGAGGGGGGGAAGAAATAGCCTCACTATAAGCTGACCAGCCTGTGCCCTGCACCAGCCCATTACTCCAACCCCCGGCTCGCAAGGTGTCCCACAAGATGTCTGAGGAGGAGGGAGGCCATCACAAAGTTTGAGCTACCAATAAGCAGTGAGTTTGCTGGTGGGACAGAGAAGACCTGTGGGCTGAATGTTTGGGCTATGTCTGTTGTTGCCTATGCCTGGAGGTAGTTGAGCTGAGGATGGTCTCACTGCAGTTGAGCAGCATCTCAAGTGACAACTGAGAGCCCAAAGGGTGGTCCAGGGCTTGCAGAGAGCAGGGGCAGCAGGGTTCCCAGAAGACCAAAGATGGAGAGAGCTCTGAAGGAGTGAAATCACAGCGCTCTGGTCCCTGAATCAAAGTGGGTGGCAGCCTCCATTCAGGCTTTCTATCTTCTTCATAGCAGATTATGCTGACCTTGCACTGCACTGGATGGACATGTCCTTCAACAGTTATCCTCTCCAGGTCCAGAGCAAGCTATCCAGCCTTCACCACACGTCTTGTCTGTAAGGAGGCATCTGCCTGTCTGTGTTTTTTATGGAGGAGAGCTCTGGAGCCATGTCAGAGCCCTACTGACTGCAGAAGCTTTACAGATAGGTTTACCTTGTTGCAAGCACAAGTATGGGCGGCCTGGAGGTAACACTCACACCTTGCCAGCTCTTGGAACGACAACCCAGGAAGATAAACCCAGTTGCAAGAAGAGTTGGCTGGAGATGAGCCATGCCTGCACTCGGAGAGGACTCTGAACCCCCAGTTCCTCCCAGTGTCAGGATGGGCCCATGCCACCAGCAGCGCCCAGTCTTTTATTTCCCTGCAGCTTTCACGGCATGGCAGGAACGGAGCAACTCTCCGTGCCAGCTCCACCTTGCTCCTTCCCAAGGCATGGAGATCCTGGCTCACCCCAGCATCGGCACAGCCCAGCTCGGACACAGGGACGCCACTGCTGAAACTCAGACTGGATGCACTGGGGCCACACGCAACACCGTAGCCCTGGCAGAACACCGCTGGTCCCATCGGGATTGGGTACAACAGCAGCTTGAGTTACAGGGCTCGGTTTACCACTGACCTATCGACATTTACACTCGCACGCAGCCAGTAAACTGCCTTCAGATACTTGACCAAAAAAGACTGTGGCACTTGGCCCGTGCTGCTAATCCCCAAACTTGAGGAGAAGTTCACACGCAGTGCTCACACCCACGTACCGTCACTTCCCACCCTGCAAGCTGGGAAATCCCATATAAATAAAGCTTAATTGCTGCTGCTCCGACACAGCACACACAGGCAAAACACGCGGTAGCCAAACAAACAGCAAAGCCCAGGAATTTCCCGACTCCTCCGCAGACCAGACCCTCCAGCCGATGTTCAACCACAGTCAACAGGACCATCGTCTTACCTGCAAACCTGGCATCTTTCATGACCGAATTTCTCCCTCTGCTAGGGAGAGCAAAGCATTTGTATAGTGAAGTTGAATTCATTTACTGCTTCTGTGCTCGTGACTCTCAGTGGCACTAAAGAAAAGGGGAAAATTAAGCAATGGACTGAGATGCCACTACCATCTCCGACTCTCCGCAGAGGGGACACAGCCCTGGCTGCATCCTGCCCCAGCCCACAGAGCAAAAGGCAGTGGTTCGTGCTGTTCCCTGTACTAAATTTGGACAGTAAGTAACACCACCTTGTCACGGGGGTACAGAGAGCGTTTGCAACGCCCCATTTAACTGCACTGTACTCCTATCCACAGGCTTCATCAGCATATTTCAGCGGCGCCTTGATGGATGAAGATAGATGGGAGAACATCATCCTTGGTGAAATCACTGTTTTATCAAGGTTAAACCATCCTCACGCTGCACCACCTCGCTTTGTTGCTTCATTTCCAATCACAAAATTAGCAGCAGACATAACATGCATTTGCACGGACCCTGTTCCTCCCTCCCCAGCTCAACTCTCCCTTCTGTGGGATGGGGAGGGAGGGGAAGCACAGGGAGACCTCTCCCACCTCCCCACCTCCATGCCTAAGCCCCTCCAGCTCTGTGGGCTCTGGGGACCCAACAAAACCCCAAATCCACATGAATTTCATGAAGTTGCCTCTGTGGCATGGAGGGCTGGTGAAAGCACAGCTACTTTGTCCATCAGGGTTCTCCAACAGCTCCCGCTAAAGCCAAAGGACCTCCAGCCCTCCTCCTTTCACCTTGGCACACCACATCCACTGGCACATTTCTGTGGGCTGAGAGCTAAAGCCATGGCAAGCAGAGGACGAGGAAAGAAAGCAGGAGGCAGGTAGGCTTTTGGTGGAGCCAGATGGTCTCATGGTGGAGGTACCAAGGGGAACGGGATGCAAGGGCACAATAAATGACCTTTCTCCATTGTGAGCCTGGCTGGATGCGGGCAGGAAAGCCGGGGCAATTCAAGGAAAAGGGCACCAGAGCCAGGGAGGGAGGGGAAAGGCTTTTATCTCTGGGTCAGAAGTTCAACCCCAGCCCAGGTCAGCAGCGACAGAAAGCTGTTGCCTTCTGACACCTCTCCAGCAGCCAGCTGGGCAGGTTGATGGATATCCCCGTGGCTCCCAGTCCCAGCACTCCCCATGTCCCCACCTGGCAGGCCAGGCGTCTCCTTCCAGCTCCTCCTGAGAGCCGTCCCCTCCAGACTCAGGGGACGTGGCCCACAGCAGCTGTGCTGGGCCACTGGGCAGAGCCAGGTCCCCCTGCAAACCCCAAGCACAGTTACGAGCTCCATCAAACCCCTTCCACAGAGCCCCTCTGCCAAGGAAGGCTTGACCCCCTGCCCTGTTTTACCAAAAAGGAGAAATATGTGGCCTTGAGCGCTGTCCCTGGTGGCTCGCCTTGAATCACCACATTTTTCCAAGCTCAGACATTGTACCCTTGCCATGGAGAAGACCTTGTGCAGGGTCAACAAGGGCCCAGCGTGTCTTAGGTGAAATCATCAGATGAGGAGCCCTTGTGACTCAGAGCACCCGTCCTGCTAGAAACCCTAGATCGCAGGCTCCCAGGTCACTTTGACCCAGATTTGGGAGACCTTTTGGGGCTGAGTCACCCCCTGCCCAGAGGCAAGGCCCCAGCAGAAGAGAGCACCTGTTATCCCTGCGGCCTCAAGCCAGGCACTCAACTGGAGGAATATGATCCCGGTGGCTTGGGAATATATACAGACAGATGACCAAGGTGGGCAGCATGCAGCTATTAAACAGTCCACAGGACCCCTCTCTGTAGCCCCGGGCTCCTAAATACCTTTTAAAAAAATCTGTACCCCCTTTATAGCACTGTGTGTCTCCACAGGGCGCTATTAAGTTGCAAGAATATCTCCGGGCCCGGGGCCAGCTGCCGTGTTGTGTGGTCCCCATTAAACACAGATGGGTCGGACTGCCTCCTGCGGGGAGACCTGCTCTAGCCATGGCTTTGCATCCCCATCGTGAAAAAGTCAGCCTTGGCAACTAGGCTTTCTATCTAGCCTGTCACTCGTTGCCTACATGTTGCATAGGACCCCTTGGCACCCTTCAACCAAGGCTCAACGGTGTTTTGCACCAAAAAAATAGGGCAAGATGGCTTGCAAGATCATTGGCTTTACAGTTGGGGAAACTGAGGCATGGGCAACCCTGGCAGGCCAGCTCAGGCTCATGAAATGCAGTATTGACCAGCCTGATTGCCACATAGCTGCTCCCCTTCCCTCTCCCCTCTGCCCCAGCTCCTCCCACACCTCCTCTGGACCAGCTCCAGACACAGCCGGCCCAGTAGGTCAGGTCCATGGGGGCTGCCAGCCCTCCCCTCCTCCTCCTCCAGCATGATCTCTCCTTTGCTCTTTCACCAGCAGGGAAAAGCATCCCTGATATGCAGCTGAGCAGCCAACTGACCCTGGCAGGCAGTGACCCAGGAGAAGGTCACTTATCGAGTCCTGCTGCGCTATCTGCTGCCTCCAAAGTCATCCTGGCTGCTGGGGAGAGCTGACACGCTTGGGGGTCTGTGGGTGCATGCACACACACAGAGACCCACAGACTTTCCAGGAGAGGCGGCTGGTTTCACACCCCAGCTCCTTCAGGGCTGCTTCCCCATGCCAACAGCACCCAGCCACCGGCAGGAGCAGGGCAAGCCTTGCCCCGGCTCCCCCCATCCCCTGCCTGCTCCTGCCATCCCCTTCCTGGGGCAGGCAGCTCTCGAGTTTGCAGATACCATCACAACAACCCCGGTGGAGAAGGAGCTCAGGACGAGACGCTCGCAGGGAAGTTTCCTCTGAGCTCAGTGTGCAGCGGTTGGCTCACACTCCAAAGCACCGTGGTTTATGGCCCTTATAAAAACATTTATATAGAAACTGCCTGTTCCTATGCATATAAGGCCAATGCCTTCAGACTTGGGCAGGCCCCAACACCATATTCAGGCGCAGGGAATAACCCGGCTTCTCAGTGAGGCGAGCACATCCAAAGCTGTACAGAAACCAGCCAGCATCTCAGAAAACCTCTCCAAGAGCTATATATGGATTTTGGAGCCCAGTCCCAGGTCACACTGGGAGAAGAGCCCAGGAGGGCTGTGCTGACCAGCACTCTTGAGACATGGCTACAGAAACACGTTACCAGAAAACTAAAGAAAGGGTTTACAGCAGTAGAAAGAAAAGCAAAAGGTGGAGGTCTCCTTCACTTCAGCCCATCCCCAGCGCAGCAAGGTAAATGACAGCACGGATTAAACAGATGCAGCTTACAATAGATACTCAAACAAAACAAAAGCAAGAATTTCTGCAGTATAAATATGTCATTAAAAGGACAGCTCTCGGTAACAATACTGCAGCAGCAGACATCCACAACAGCCCAGATCCGGCTTAACACGAGACATCCAGGTTTGAAAACACTCAGTACCTGAATCTTTCAGTTCTGCAAGGATCCCAATCCATGCCCTGCAGACAGAACCACTTCCCTTTTATCCATTTCATACTGGTCGCCTCCAAATCATCTTGAGTATCCATCCCACCGGGGGGAGCGGAAACATCTCTCAGTTGCTACTTCATACACTACACCACCAAGGTGGTCCTGGCTTCCCCAGGACCCAAACAAAGCACTCACTCCTATGGCCATCCCAGCCCAGCAGAGAGCCATCCCCATGGTAAACTCGCCCCCTCCTCCCAGTAATAACCAGTTTGTTCCAGACCTGTGCAGCTTTCACTAAAAGCTCACAGATCATACTCGCTCCAAACTTTTCCGCCAGCCCTGACCTGGGCTGTCCTCTGCCACAGAGGTGGCACCGCCTCAGCCACGGGGCAGTTGGCCATCTGTCAAAAGCAAGGATGCTCTGCAAAGCTTTGCTGTCTCACGGGCACATCCACTTCCAAGATTCAGGGACATTTGGACTTTAGTTCCTGGAGACAATTAAGAGAAATAAATCTGGTTGCTTTAGCCCTAGCACTGGAGGGGGAAGAATTTTCCCTAGCACTAATGGAGGTGCTTTTCCTTACATATATATCAGCTGAGATGATGTCCAGGCAGAACATTAAATTAGCCAGCTTCTATTAATTACAGCACTTCTATTGCTCTTCCCATCTTCCAAGTGCTTTACAAACAGCATTAATTCCTCAGCATGTTATCTCCTTTCCAAAAACCTCCCTGAAGAGCTGGCAAAGCCCAGCAACCTAGAGCACCCTTGGAGCGAGCAGTCCCCACCCAGCCTCGTGGTCCCCCACACGCATCCAGGCTCCCACCATGCCTTTGCTCCGGACCATTGTTTGGAGCTGGAGCAGGAACCCGGCTAATTTACGAGTCATCAAAAGGGCCAGGACTCCCCAGGGAGGTCTGTCCCCAGCCAGTCTCCCACGGGCTGGGGCTTACTGCTGTCCTCCCACCCCTGAGGGCTGCTGGCACGCCAACTTCAGCATCTCTGCCTCGCCTCTCACCCGGCTGGAGAATTTCTCCCACCATTAAAATTAACAAGGTGGGTTTGCAGAGACGAGCTCACTACAGAGCCCCTCCTGTTCCTGGAGTTTGGGGTTGTTTTTAAATTTGAGTTGCAGTCCTGTAAGTACAAAGTTATACCAAGCGTCATTTACTTTACTGCTGAGCAATGAGGAGCAGGGGGAGAAGTAGGGCGCTCCCCTCCCAGCACGCCATAAAGCACCGGGCGTGCACAGGCACGCAGATGCTGCCTGCAGTTCTCCTCTGCTCCAGTCCGGCAGTGCTCCCCGTGCCAAGAGCTACAGCCTGGAAAATGGCACTTGTGCTAAAGTGCCCGCATTAATCAAATCTTCATTCACACCAGCAGAGAGAGAGAGAGAAGGAAAGGCAGAGAGATCCCACCAGCTCCCCGAGCCCAGCCTTCGGTCCACCCAGGCTGGGAAGAAGTGCACTCCAGTACTTTGCCGGCCGACAGCCCCCGCGCAGTGCGACGGAGGCCATGATGGCAGAAAAGGGCAGCGAAAGCCTCCGTGTCGCAGCTTTCACAGACCTGAGCGTTCACACATAGAAAGGAGAAATTACAACTTTCCAAACTAGATTTAGCAACATGGGCAAAAAGGACCTATGGCAGAAGAGGGCCATGGGATTCCCAGCAAAATCACCGAGCTGTGCTTTGACCTGAGAGACTGACCGCAACATTCTAACTGGATCCCATCCCTGGGACCACCGATCCATCAACCACAGCATGCGATGGAGACAAGCTTAGCAATAGCAATGGGGACATCATGTGTTGGACCCCCAGGGGCAAGGAACCCGTGAGAGTGATCGCTAGACTTAGGGCTACCCCTAACACCATGCAAATATAGGGCAACCTCGGCCTCTTAGCCATGAGTGGCAGGAGTAGACGGATGCTAACCATATCAACACCAGCCTTGTACTGGGAGACCCAACACCAGACTGGTCCCTCACACCCCACATCAGCAGGCTGGAATGAGTGGGCAGACACGTGTGGACTGACCCCTTCTTCAACACCGCAACAAGAGCATCCTTGTCAGATATTTTTCTAACCTGCTCTTGGACACCCATCACAAAGGTGAGTCTACCACCTCCCCAGATCCATTTACACTTGCACACACAACCTGAAGAAGAAGTTGCTTGAACATTGTGTTTATTACTACTTCTCACCTGGCTTTTGGTGTTATATTTACTCCTTCAGTCTGTGAAGCAAGAGTATGTCTGCTGTCCTCTTTGGACTAAAGAGAGCAAGAACCACCTTGACTTTAGTCTGCCCAAGAGCCTAACTCCCATCTAGAAGACTGTACAACAAAGTCTTCTCCAAGCTTACACAGCTATCTGTGGCACTGGAAAAAAGTCAAATATAGATCATCCAAACCCCAAGCAAGTGCTCTGCCAGGTAAATCAGGAAAAAAAGCATTGAACACAAAGTGCAAAAACGGGAAGGTGGAAGACAGATTCCCCTTCCTCCCATTTAAATAATCCAAAGTTGCAAGGACAAGAAGAGCTCTTCAAACTACACCGAGCTGGGCACAGCAGCATCATGACCTTCACTGGTTTTCTGCTCATCAGAGAGGAAACTAACACAACATGCTCCAGTTTCTTCCACTGTTCTGCCTTTTTCTGTTCCCCACAGACACTCTGGACAACCAGACAAGAAAGACCTAATGCTCAAAGAGAAAGTCAGATGGAGCGCAGCCCCACCAAGATCTTAAGGCAGACCTTAGATCAGAGCTATCCCTTCCCTGCTGCAAAGGTACTGCAGGCAACAGTACCCTGGCCACAAGAAATGAACCATGAATCTTAGCAAAACCCTGCCACCCTGGGCGTGCCAGACACTCATGGCTTCAGCATCCCTGCACAAGACATGGGAAGACGTACCAGTTATGTTGGGACCTGGTCCTCCCAGCATCAACAGCTGGTTTCAGCCCTCCTCCCCTCCACCCTGTTACGGGGTCTAGGGCACAGGGCAGCACCACAAGGCAGGGTAAGGTCTTCTCCAGGCTTCAGTTACAAAGCAGCCTGGTGTCCAACCTGCAGCAAAAGCATCAGGCTGTGCTCAACAGCCCATCTCCTCTGAAGCAATCACCTCCCAGCTCTGTGGCAAGCCGGCTGAGATGGCCACAGGCTTCCCCAAGCAAGGTGCACCACGACACCTTTGCTCAGCACTCGGAAGCAAGAGGAAGGAGAAGGAGAGTCTGTCCAAAGCCACTTTCCAACCAGCCTTAATAAGTTAATGCAGAAATCTTCCCAAAGAGTCTGGCTATAGGAGACACTGGTCTCCACTGAATCAAGATCTGTTATGTTGTAATATAATAGATGTAAATTAAAACAGAAAATCTATCATGCCTCTAATGTAGCCTGATAGCTGAGCGTGTGGATCCGTACAAGCAGAAGCACAGAGAGGAAGGGTGATATATGGCGAAGCTGGATAGAGGGTGAAAAGCGTGGCGAGACGAGCCGGAGAATGACGCAGCCCGCTCTACGCTCCTCAGACCCAAGGGCAAGAGAGGAATAAATGTTGATTAGTGTTGATTTTGTCCAACGAACGCTTGTCGAGTGACAGTTGGACTAAGCTGCTCTGAAAGAGAAGCATTAATCTTGGTCTGGTTTAAGTAGAGTATATTAATTTGTGTCATTTTTACTAAGTCGTACTGAGAAAGGCTTCTTACTGCTTTGCATCTGACTGCTTTGGTGGTTTAGCCTACTTTATTTTTTTTTTCTCCCTTTTTCCCTCCTTCTCCCTTTTAAACAGATACGGCGGCAGCAGCAACATATTCAAATAGCTCAGCAGGAGAGCGGGGGACCAAACGCTTCGCTCCTGGATTAAGAAAATAAACTCCCAGGGTGTTGGCATAGCAACAGCATTTCAGATGAACTGCTATATATTCCATGATTAATAAATTAACATTTTTTTCATATGGTTGTTCCTCCTTTTCTTTCCCTCCTTCCGATGGCAGGAAGGAGAGCAGGAGGGGGGGTGAGCAGCACACAGGGGAGGCTGGCGCCAATGTCCCCATGAGCTGGGGCTAGGAATTTGCCCAAGCAGGGTGCCAGGGTCTCCTTTCCTCTCCGTGCACCCAGCTGCATCACAGAGTTTTCTACACCCTGCAGAGATGCGGGAATATGACAGGGATGTGACTCCCCACGTTTTGGAGCCAAGGAGAAACAGGCCTCGGGTGGATAGGGATGGAGATGTGGCACAGCCGAGGAGGCAGGCGCAGGCAGCCCCGCCACAGGCAGGGCTCGGGGTGCTGGGACGCGGCTGGTTTCAACTCCCCTTTCAGGGCTGAACAGTCCTGGCTGGCCGAGGAGTGTGCACACTCTCACCGTGGAGGAATGAAGCAGGCAGCAGCACGGGCAGGCACTGGCTCGGTTATGCTCCATTCCTGCTCTCGGTGGGACCGAGCGCTTCACAAGCAGGTCTATGCCCCTTGCTGGCAGATCAGCCCTTTTGCAGCTGCTTTCTCCTCTCTGCTGCCTGCCTTCTTTTTTCCTTTTACTTACTTTTATGGAAAAGGGACTAGAGGGAGAAGCTAGAGAAAATACCATGAATTAAGAGCAAAAGACTGCAAAGTTCCCCAGAGCAAACTGCATGCGCAGAGTTAATTTTCCATGGCTGGAGCAGGTAACAAGAGCTCCCACACATTTCGCAAGCCTTTCTGAACATAACCGGGCGATCCCATTCTGGTATGAACAAGAAACCATAGCCTCCCCGAGGAGCACCGGTGAGTGACTGACCCAAATTCAAACACTTTCTTCCTCCTGCCAGCACTGGCAAAGTGACCGGTACTGAACCGTATCCGCCTTCAGGCCCTTACTGCGCTGCACTGCTAAGAGCCTGAACACAGGAGGGAGAAAACCAACAATTCAGGATTCATTATAGCTTCCCCAAAACAAAAAGGTCTGGTGATATGCTGAGCCGGGAGAGCTTTGCCAGGACGGCAGGCTCCCGCTGGAGTGAAGGCTGGTGGGGCGAGCTGTGCCCCATTTTCGAACACTCATACCAGGCGGTCTGCATGCCGTGGGATTGCCGTGCTGAGAAGGCTCAGGCTTGATCTACATGCTGCTCCCACTGAATTCAGAAGTTTGGGGGTTTGGGGGGTGGGTGGGCTTGTCTGGTTGTTTTGTTTTGTTTTTAAATCTTACTGTAACACCTCTTGCATCTGCAAACATGTCCTGAACATCCCCATTGCCCATGCTGCTCGCAGCCTCTTTGGCACCTTGGCAATCCTCCCTCAGCTCCACCACCCAAAGCTGCTTTGCTTCAGGCACCAACCAAAGTTGAAACGTTTCCTCTTACAAAAATCTGAATTTGTCTCAGTTTCATTAAAGCATGAAATCATTTTGACGAGGCTTGAGTTACATCCACCAGAAGCTGCACGTGCACATAGGCACGCTGTAGGCACGCACTCTGCACACCTCTGTTTGAGAATTAAGATCCTGAAGAAGAACCAACATTTTTAAAAGCATTTCAGCTGTTCGAGACCCCACGTCTGCTTTTCAAACCTGGCTAGGAATGAGGCTTCTCAGCTTCTTCCAAGAGCAAGACGTGGGCAATCCAAGAACATTACCAAAGGGGTTTACACAAGCCAAACCCAGCAGTTTGCGCTCACTGCCCTGCACACAGCTGCAGGCACGTGGCAGAAAACCAAGATGAGTCCCAGCTGGTATAAATGGGTAAAGCTCCTCCATCACCAGCAGGATGGTGATGGTTTAAGCCCACTGCTAATCCCTCCCAGTATCTTCTGAGGTCTCAAGAAACTCCCCAGCTTCACAGCATCACCCTCTGACTGTGCAAAGCCCCAGCACAAGCTGTGCCATTGTGCCAGGTCCCTCTATATTCTCTACACCACACCAGGAGCATAATGCAGGGTCTCAAACCATGCCTCGAGGGCACCCTCTCACCAATGAGACCTTCCTCTGCTGCTAAAGAAATGGAAACCTTTAAAATTGGAGCCGTCAGGGAGAAGGAAGCAGATCACGGCCCCGCAGCACTTTCCTCTACTCGTTATTGCCACTGCTGGGGACAGCGGGCAAGCAGCACGGCGTGGTCTCCTCCCCTTGACGTTATCTTACAGTCTGAAGCACAAAGGACTACTTAAAAAACCCTCGCTGGTGTAATGCTGTTTCTCAATGACTTTTATTATGGATCCTGGAGGATAAGCCGTATCAAAGTGTTTCCACAGCTGCATACAGAGAGCTGGGGGTAACCTAAGCCTTTTATTTAAGCAACTGCCAGCCTCTCGCCCAGCACTGGTAGTTTTTAGGGGGAAGACAGAAGTGAGCAAGCACCTGTGGTGACACGGGATGCTTAGCACCAAACTTCAGAGGTGTCTTTGGATATTGCCACATTCTTCGTCTAGTCCTGTTTAAAAACACATCCCAACTTGCAATATGTTTATTAATTACATCACCAATTGGTCTACAAGTAAGGACTGAGTCCCATATCCAAAATATGCAGAACCTGGGATTTATCTACACACCTGAAGGTGGGAACATTCCTCAATCCTCCCAAACACTGTCCGTGAGAGCCCACATGGAGTCACTGCAGCATCAACACTACTCATTCCTTCGCTAACACCTTCCACCTAACCCAAGAGGTTTTAGAATAAATCAATCCATCAAAACACTGAGTCCAAGTGTCAGCCCCTTTGCTCATGAGGAAAGGCCAAGACCCTGGCAGGCAAAGTAAGCACACACATCACAGTTCATTTTCCCAGGGCTGAATTGAGGGAGCCAGGGTCAGCATGGGAAGAGGTGCAGCCACTGCTTTCCAAGGTGTATGGCCTGGGAGAGAGAAAACGAGGCACTCCTTGGCCATAAAGGACCAGTGCCATGACTTAGGTGCTCTTCCAGCAGTCTAAAATGGTACAGAAAAGATCCTGTTGGCCCTACCTTGTTATCTGAACGCTGCCGTGTGCAGAGGCTGTGTCCCTCCAGCACAGAGCCTTGCCCACCTTCAGGCACTGTGTCACACTAGTACTTTAAATGATTAGTCCTTAAATTGCTCTGCCAGACCGGACAGTTCCCAGCATCCTCATCAGGGACAGCATCAAGTATGAGATCCCCTCTTAAAAATATACGTGGTCAACCAGCCAAGAATGGGATGGGGAAACCCTCAAAGAAATTAAAAAAACACAAACAAACAAAAAACCACCCCAACCCAACAGAACAGCCTCCTGGAATTTGTCCATGATGAATAACCATGTCCAGGTTATTCTGCTTCCTGCAATTTCCCCAGTTTAAAATGAATCCTGCAAAGAATTGGGAGCTCGAACGAGAAGAGGAGGTATGTAAAACAGTGCCAACCACACAGCGTGCTGCGAAATCCCTCCAGCCCCTTACAGCTTTTGCCCCCTGCAGTATAATCCCCAGCAGTGCTATTTAGACCCTGTTTCTGGCCTCACTTATCAATTCATCCCTTGTCCATTCTGAATTTCACCTCCCAGTTCCTAACCCAGGGACAGCTCTGTGTTACCCATTCAGTAGTTCCTCACTAGCTGACACCCACACCCCTCATCAGTTCATCCAGGGAGAAGAAAAGCAGCAATACTTGCTCCTTGAACTTGGCAAGAAGGAGCTTCTTTTTTTGGGAAAAATAATAATAATCTTTAACAACCCCCAAAATCAAGGGGAAAGTCTGAATTCAAACTCAGATCAAGAATGCCAAATAAGAGGACCAACCAGACAATTAACCGTTAATTCCACGCTGCTCAAAAAATCCCAATCCAGAAGTTTAGCCCTAGACCATGTCCACCCACATACCTGATTTAAGGGTGCCTCTAATTTTCTGGGCTCACCATCAAGCTACCTGTATCGTGCTTGTAAAGCTCTATTAACGCACACTCAGAAAGACCTGCTCTCCGTAATTTGCAGCCAAGACCACAAGAGAGAAACCTGTAAAAGGTCGTCTGCTGCTGCTGCTACTACTCTTCTGCTTTTACAAAAGACCCCATGAAACTCCAGTGCTGTGCAAAGAAACGGTACAAACAGATAAAACACCATTCATCTAACAAGCTTCTACTCAGCATCCTGGAGTCACTCATTCATTTATTTTCTTAAGTTTCTCTCGATCCAGGTGTTTCCTACCACATGCTAGCACCTAACATCCCCATGGCGAGTGGCTGCTGGTGGGTCGCCTGGTCTGCCATGGAAATTAATGAGGCTCCACCACGAAGGAAGAATTTCTCTCTGTAACTCCCTAGCTCCGATCCCATACATCTGGAGTTCCTGAAACTCCCTTTACTTCACCAGTATCGTTGCATTAATAAGATGTCTGGAGACACATGCCATACCCAGTTAGGAAAAGGAACTAAGATCTCTCCTGCTCTATCAAGTGTGGCCTCTGCAGCCCAGAAAGCCCACTGCTACCCTTTTTGCCAAACCACAATGCAAATAACACATCTAATTTGCTCTCCGCTGTGCTCCTTAGGTCTTTTGCAACATTACTGATTTCCAAGAGCTTTCCTCCCACTGAATCTTTCCGGTTTGGATCGTGACGGTAGTATTTTGCAATTCCTTCCTTGCACATTCATGAAAGTGTTGCTGTTTGCCACTAAAAAGCCACTTGCTGGGCTCTACCCCAAAGGCAGCTGTGTTTCAATGGTCGGGAAGCTAATAATATACATTACCATACTGGTAGGCAGGGAGAGACGTGCACTGATGTTTATATCTTCCCCACACAACCAATGCACAACGTGGACAGGTTTTTTTGGAGCAGGATTTGGACATGGAGGGAAGTGCA
The DNA here is from genome assembly GCA_013400875.1 of Anhinga rufa. Taxonomy (NCBI): domain Eukaryota; kingdom Metazoa; phylum Chordata; class Aves; order Suliformes; family Anhingidae; genus Anhinga; species Anhinga rufa. Next base: position 21,089 of record VZTV01114437.1, on the reverse strand, counting down.
TGAGACGATCACGCCACGGGAGTGAGCGGCAGCATGCCACCAGCACCCCAGCTCCCGATCGATAGGCCATCTGTAATAGAAGATCAATCGCTTCCATTTTGCGAGGTGTTAAGTGTGACGAGGATTGAATTAAAGCCGAGACCATAAGAGCAGCTATAAGTTATGCCTTTTTCCTTCCCCCCTTTTTTTCCCTTTTAAGAAACAAACCCATAAAATGGTACTTTTTTTCTTTCCTCTTCCCTGCCCCCTCCCTTTCCCCTCTAAGATTTTCAATTAGGTGAGTAGAAGGACGAATGGTGCAAATACATTTTGCTCAAGTTCTAAGTGCTTTTGAAACCCCCTGTCAAAGCATTTAGTAACGCAAGATTTAAGATGCCCAATTAATTTTTCCCCAACAAGGAGCCAAAAGTAGATGCAGGAGGAGGTTAAAAGCTAAGCGTTTAATTAATATTAAATTTATATGATTCTTTATCACTGAAAGCATTGTAAAATTGAAAAAGCAGTTAATTTTATGGTCACTGTGTATTCCTCTGCTTTGATCTTTGATCCGTGGAATGAAATCGTGGAGTGTAAAGATTCTCCTGCTTTATTATACCTGTCTCATGGCAGGGATGCTGGGCGAGGTGAGCTCATCTGAGCCCCAGCACAAACTAGGCAGGGTGGTACCCGGGCACAAAGCCCACACGCTGCCCGAGGCTTGGGGGTGCGCAGTTTGCAATCACCCCCCAAGGGGAACTTTGTGCCATTTGGCCGAGGACAGCACGAAACTCTTCTGTACGCCACCGCTGCCTCGCCGCCGATTCCTGGCCTCCCCCGTGCCTATCTGCCAGCGAGACAAAGAGCTATTATGCAGAACGGATTGCACTGGAAAGAAAAAAAGGGGGGGAATAATTTCTGCAGGGTTTTTTATGTGTTTTTTTTTTATATTTTTAAATCCCACTGGGAGCCTCATTATAATTTAGTTATTAGCAAGGGAAAAAAACCAAATAAGTAAAAGAAATTTAACATCTTAAAAATATATATATTTAAAGGGAGGAGAAAAATCAACAGGATGAAAGTTCTCCAAGCTTCAAAGCAGTTGCAAATTCCTGATTCAAACATTTCAGGCAGCCCCACTGGCAGCGAGCTGCCTTGGGGTCAGCTCCCCATCACAGATCCATCGCCACTCCCAGCCGGAACAGGAAGGGTGCCCTGGACCACAGACGCCCACGCAGCCCAGACAGACACCCAGGATGGGAGCACGTCTCCACACCGAGCAGTACCATCCAATCCCACTGCTCTCACCCAGCCCTCCACTTAGAAACCCTTTGAAAGGCCACGTACATCTTCCCCTGTCCCTTCAATTCAGTGCCTCCTTCCCAGAGAGAGGTATTGCGCGTATACTCATATAATAAGAAATGAGAGTTTAAATGGAATTTAAACTTATTAAAATCTTGATTTTAGGGCAGGTACATAAGTCATACATATGAAGAGGCACAAAGTAATGAAACTGTGCAGCTCTCAGGATACAGCTGGGAAAACTGTTAAGTCATTAAGGACAGACAAAAATTAGGCTTGATATCAAGAAATTATTTCTTGATCTAATAATTGGCACTGCTTCATAAGCAACAGGAATTAATACTGTTAACCCTTTGCCCCCACTCTTCAACTTCTTCTTGGTTGCTGTCAGAGAAGGACAGTCATCCCCACATGAAGGGTTCCAGCACAGCAGCAATACACGTTGTCCCAGGTCATGCAGCGGTGATGGAGCAGAGCCTGGAAGAGAAACCAGGTTTCTCCTCTCCCATGGGATGCCAGAAGAAGACTTCACTTCTACTAAGCAGAAGAGATGCCAGACACACAAAGCAGCAGTCTATAACCTCAGGGAGTCTGAAATGGGATAGATAACAACCACCCTGCTGTTGTTAGCAGGTTTCTGCGAACGTCTCCACTCCCATCATGACATGGGAAGCATGAGACACAGATTTGTGTTTTTCATATCCCCACTGGACGGGCCATGGAGTCTGATCATCAGAGATGCTGGCCACCAAATCACACCCTCCAGCTGGCACTTCTTCAAGCCCATAGCCAGCCTCATTTTTTAAGACTCAGACTACACTTGGCCCAGCCAAGGCAGGAGGTTGGATTTCCAAACTCTCAGCCCTGCCCTTGAACCAGGCACCCAACTTTCAAGCCTTGTAAAAGCACGTCAACCAAAAAAAACCCTGAGAAGTATCTGCAGTTGTCCATGGGGAGGAATCTCAAGCCAGGCTGTTCTCTCCACTGTTCAGGGAAGAGAAACAGGTACCAAGGAGCCCACCTCCTGCTAACGTTCACATCGAAGGTGGTGCTTTCAGGATCTGCTTGACAGGAGTCCTGCATGACTTCTGGTCCTCTCCCATGGACCAGAAGTCATGCATGCTCAAGCACTGCTGTGTATCTATCCTGGGAAGAGTTGCTATGAAGTGAGATGTTCAGGGGACACATACAGCACACAAGAGACCTGGTGCTGCTCTGGCAACTCCTCCGCCTCCTCCCAAGCGATGGAGAACAGCAGGTCCTCCACAGCTCCAGCCGCACAGAGCACAGCCGCCCTGAGCAGACAGACCAACTGTATTTTATACGTATGCATGCAGATATCGACAGATGGAGAGAGAAAATTACTGTGCCCATAAATTGAAGCTTTGGTCACGTCAGTTCAAGAAGCAGAATAGAAAATTTAGAGCCAAAAAACCAGCTTGTGTCAGTCAGGATGATGAGCGCAGGCGCCAAAAAACACACCCCTTAGCACGGGGAGGCGAGATGCAAGCACACGCGCGCACGCAGAGACCCCGCTTCTCTTCATCTATTCTGAGCAACTGTTTGTCTGAGGCCACATGCAACTGGATTTGTCAAGCCCCCTTTTAACAACTTCTTGTCACAGTCCATTACCAAATTGCATATAGTTATATATTCCACTAATTAGGCTTCTAAAATATCATTAACATGTCTCTTGATCATTAGCATAACGTATGAGGCGTCCTCGTTAGGCACGACTCGAGTTTGTTAACGCAGTAATGAAAGGCATGGGGCTGGTACTGCAGGAGCCATGCAGAGATAGGAGGCTGGGAACATCAAAAGCATCAGTGCCAGGCTTAAAAAAAATAACAAGATCAGCAAGAGGCAGGGGCAGAAGCCAATTGCTGGAAAACTGGGGTGATGTAGAAGGTGGAACAAGCATCTCCAGACAGGCAGATACTTTACATACACTGCTCGTCTTCCCCAGACTAAAATAACACCCCCATGATCTGGGTACAGCGTGGGTCAGTGATGAGTCAGGATTGCAGACCTGAACACACAACCATTGGGGTCTGGGTAAAATGGCAGTGATGGTCAGGGTCCACACAGGACTTCAGCCCCGAGTCCCATGCAACAGACCTGTGTCCGCAGTTGAAACCCTTCCTGTCTGGTTGACGCTAGGACACCCCTCACACCTACTCGGCCCAGCCCCGCTCCACACAAAAGACGCCCTACATCCAAAATCCTGTGCAAGATGCGCACACGTTCCTCCCTCCTCCAAAACCAACATTGAGAGCTCCCTCTCCCCAGCCTCAAGATAAAACAGGTCCAATGCAATGCCTAGCACCACCCTCACCCAGCCAGCTCAGAATAAGCCACATTGAGCAATGACTCCAGTTAAAGCGATGATGAAAAACCACCACCCACCAGGCATTACACAGCGGGAGATCAAGGGTGTTAGAGACAGCAACCGAGGATGGTGCAATGTGACGGGACCTTTGTCAGGAACGAACGTAAGAGAAAGCCAGCAAAGGTCTCCAGTACCCAAATGTGACCCCAGATAGCAATATCTGCATATGTGCTTCAATGCCTCCAGGGCTGGGGGGTGAAGGATGTGAATTAATAGCCAAAGGTTTGACCAGGACAGATGCTTCCATGTCCAAGCCAGCTCATGTATCAGTGGTTACCACCGTTGCTATAAATAAGCAGGGACTTTTTTTTTTTTTCCTTTGAGCGAATAACTCAATAAGTCACCACATGAAAGATATTGTAAATAGCTCCAGCAGAGTGCAAGTCAGGGCTGCTTCCAATTAGCTTTCACTTATGCTGCCTGCGCCAAGTTTGCAGAGTTTGTTCCCAACACGCCGCTCACTGTCTGGGGAGAGGTGGGGAGTGAACCCCACTGCAATCTGGGCCACCACTCCTCCACATTAGAAATGATCTTCTCATTAAGGCTGCGAGGACGTCAAAGCAAGTGAAAACAACCCGCATAAGCATTTATCTTTGTCCAGATGTTAATGCAAAGGTGGGGGGGGGGGGGAAACAACCAAGAGCTTTTCTTCAGCTGCTGAGAACAAACACCACCACCACAGCAACAACAGCTTAGAAATACGAAGCAACACAAAACTTTTTATTAGAACAAAGACATAAAACAAGCTCTGCGAAAGCAGCCCAGGGGCTTTTTACTCACACATCTGAAGAGACATACACCCCTCCCCATGCCCCTAAGAAACGGGTAGGACACATCCTCATGGACGACACCACTACCAAAACAACAGGGAGAAGATGGATGATTTTGTGACTCTTCATAAAAAAATTCCTCTTCCATGAGATAAACGCAGTGTTAAGACTCTTTCCGAGTTTTTATTCATTCATACACACAACCTTTGTGTCCCGCACATGCGCGCGCCTCCACGCGGCAGCTGGTCCCGATACAGAGGAGCATCGCAGCCAGGAAACTATCACCAGGAAGATAAAATACAGGGCAGGAGAGTGCGGGATCAGTTGGTAGCCTACGGGGACAGGCATCATGGGGAAGGGGCTTAATTCCCCACCACCTCAATCTAGGAAGGGCTCTGGGAAAGTCACGGGGTGTCTGTGCCTCACCTTCTACCATCAGGATGGTGTTACAGGTGCCTAACCTGACCTAGGAGATGGAGGGGGATGAGGAAATCAAAACCTGCTCATCACATCATCATTTTAGCCAAATCTCCCTTCTTAAGTCACCACAAAAGTAGGTACCACCCTCACCCACGCATTTTGCAAGGAGGTCAGCAACACCCCAGAGCAGGACCAGGAGGTCTCCCTAAGCAAGCAGATGTATTCGTTCACACCCGAGCAGCCTCCCTTCCCTGCTGCCCCAACGTAACACTGCATTGAAATATGGACACTGGAAAGCATCCACTGTTTTGGGGAGAGGGGGTTACGGCAGTCAGCGCAGCACATACCGCTTTTGTTTGCTTCCTGCCTTTCAAGCCAAAAGCAACAATCACAAGGAAGAAAAGCCACTAACACTCGATAAAGCTTTTCGATTTGAAAGAGGTCAGGAAAAAGTTCCAGGAAAGGGAAGAGAAACAACCTTCTTTTAAACCCTTTAATGCGTTGAGAATCGGCTCTAGCAGGCTACAGGTTTATATTTTTCCCTGTAGTTTTTCAACCATCTTTACCACCCCACCCCCCATCATACTCCATCTTCTTCCCACTCCCTCCTGTGCTCCCAAATGGCGGCAGCACTCTCTTAAAATGGCCAGAGAGGAACCTCTCCCCTCCCCGTGCAAGAGGGCGCTGGGTTGACCTCTCCACATCTGGACATGGCTGCAACCTCCGGCTTTCCATGGCGAACGCCGGCAGCGCAGCGACCTTCCTGGAAACACAGTCCTCTGACCTCCCTTGTCCGACCCACCCACCTCCCATCCCTCCGCTGAACTCCACCACCCTCCACCCCGGCCGGGCTGGGGACACAGCACTATCTCACGAGGGGTGCAACTCCTCCGGACAGGGCCTTGAGAGCTCTCACAGACCCAGATCCAGGGTGTATTTGCTTGGGAGACTGAAGGGGGGTCAGAGCGAAGAGGATGAGAATCCAGATTGCAAACCAGCCAGATTTAACTAACTAAAGCAAACAGCCTCAACAGCAACAAATCCATCCCAGAGCTGTTTCACTTTTGATCACCTGGAGAGCACTTGCCACTGCAGACTGGCTTTATCCAGCACATCTATTGTGCAGCCAGCCAGGAGGGGTTACAGAACCCATCAACATCTCTATCAGTGCAGCGGTAAAGCCTTGGTGGGCTGCACCAGATCTCACCAGGTTGTTGAATAAAACACTGCCTTCCCCGGCCATACCAACGTGCCTCAGCCTTCCCCGGCCAGTCTGGCTTGAGGTGCTACACGCTCTGGCTTTTCCAAACCACACATGGGCCAAAACAGCTGATATCACATCATGTCCCCTCACCATGCAAGTCCCGCACTCCTTCCTCTACACGCCCCAGCTTTCCCACAACTCACACAGCCACATTGCTCCGTGGGAGCTGCCTCTCCCAAAACACCAACAATTTTAACACATTGACGCACTGCTGGAAGACCACAGCAATGCTCCTGTGGAACAGGAGACCTCATCCCAACAAGGCCCACAACAACCACCCTGTCCGCTTGGGAAGGTTTTTCCAAACATCCTCCCACCCAGGCTGAACCGCCCAAGGCAACCCGGAGCACCCCACACCTTGGACCATCGCAGCTAGAAAGAGCATGACAGAGAGCAGAGCAGATACTAATAGCTAAGATGCAAACTGTCACTTGGGGCAGTCACACCACCAACAAACAGAAGGCCTCACACCAACGGCATCACTTGCTACCAGCCAGAGGAACAGGCGGTTTTTCTATATAGGACACAGCTTTTCCCATGCACATCACCACCACCAGTTCCCTCGGCAGCAAGCCTACTGATTTTTTGCCCTTCTTGCTGGGTGAGCGTGGAGACCCCATCCTCAACCCCCAGCCATGCTGGGGGGGGATCGTGTTGATAAAGCCTCACGCATGCAGTGAGACATGAGCCTCCCTGCTGCCCGCCATCAAGTTCGTTTGTTTATTTTTATTTGAGCAAAACTTCAGCTAGGCTGGGGGAAGGCTGGGAGGGGGACAAACCCCTGGAAAGCCGGGCGGTACGTTGGTCTCCAAAGGGACTGAAACTGGGGATGGGAGGAGGGGCCAGCTCTCCTTTCCAAAGAGCTTTCAATAGGAAACAGATGTCAAGGGCCTGAGCACCAAAAGCAGGGTCTGCAGCAGGCTTCCCTGGCTCCACACTCCCAACAGAATCCGTTTTAATTAAAATATTTCAGTTAGAGCACGAGGCAAGGGGTAGGGGGAGCAGGGAAAGGTCTAGGGGTGATGTGCTTGTTACCTCTGCACAGGCGGCGGGGTTTGTGGCAGGGTTGGAGGGGGTGCTGGGGTGCATAGCATCGGGTTGGAGACCCCATCCCGTACCCCCAGGCCAGGCTCCCTCCCTCCAGCAGGGCTCGACATAAATTCTGCTGACCTCGAGTGAAAAATTGCCTCGTTTCGGTACCGAAAAAATAACATTACATCATGTAGGCTGTGTCAGGTTCTATCAATGCCCCCTTCCCGCCCACCCCCAAAGCGAGGGGGATGTAACCCAACACTATGAAAACACCAGCCTGGAGAAGAAAAGGGGCCTTTGTCTTGGACAGTCAGCTCCCTGCTCCTGCCTGAGGTGAAGAAAGATCTCCGAAAATGTTAGGCTGGGAGGTACAAACTCCAGGCATGCTCCCCCCACAGCCCCTTTCCTTCCCCATCCCCACCTTCAAAACCCCTGCCTCTCGCTTACTTGAGAACTTCTGCCATTACCAGGAATTGATCCAGAGCTCCCTTCTCCCTCAGATGCCTTGGCAAAGGTCAGCCCCGTGGAAAAACCAGGGTGCCAGGAAGCCTGAAAGCCCAGCTGCAGGGCCACTAAAGCCTGACTTTAAGCGTGGATGAGTCAACCCATGAGTTCAGAAAGTGTCCTCCAGGTGAGGATCCATCCTGGCTGTCTTCCCAAGGGCACCCAAACTCCCCCACAGGAGAAGATGCAGAGCAGAGGATGCACAGACACCCACACCCAGCTCCAGAAAGGCAAAATAGGGGAAGGCCAGGAGGTGAACAGTGAGGAGGGGAGCTGGCAGGGGGTCTGCCAAGCCCAGCCACCCGAATAAACCCACACACCCCATCGGAGTTGAGGCAGAGAGCATCTGCCCATTACATAGGGACAGGCATAAGCTGACGAGGAGAGGGAAGGAAACTGGGGCCCGCAGGATCTGATAACCAGCATCAGCAACGCATGGCATTAGGGTCCCCAAGGCTATGAGTTCAGCAGGGCCGGACACAGGCTGCAGGGCTCTCCTGCGGCTGCTCAGGGACCGTTGTGCCAGGCAGATGGGAGGCAGGCTGTGCCACTTGCCCCGCGGCCAGGGAACAGGCCCCAACCTGCTTTATATACTGGGAGAGACGAGCTGCGCGAGCCTGAGGCCCTACAGGCTCCCAGGCTGAGGGTGCAAGTGGAAATGAAGGGGGTGCAAGTGGAAATGAAGGGGGTGCAAGTGGAAATGAAGGGGGTGCAAGTGGAGCGAGCCCCCCCAGACCATGCAGGGTGCAGGGCAGGGCTGGAGGGTGCTTTCTGCCTCCCTACTGGGATCATGCTTTTCTTTGCCACAAGATGGGGGAATGGGGCACACACACCCCAGCAAAGCATGCCTTATTTAAACCGTGCTCACCAGCACCACCCAAGCTTGCTAAGCAAATCCACAGCGGAGGGAAAAGTAGCTGCTGCTGCCCGCAGGCAGCACAGCACCAGGCCATGAGTGGGTCAAGGGAAGAGGGAAGAGAACACACAGCTTGCCCCAGGCCCTCGGCTCTCAAATTTATTTTCTCATTAACGTGTAATACGGTTTTATTGTCTCAAACAATGTCTGTTTTCGATCAGTTCCTTTATCCCAGACCAGAGAGACCAAGGAGGCCAGATGGTTCATGTTGCAGGAGTCTTCCCGCTCTTCTCCGCCCGCCCCCTAATTCCTTACAAATTCCTGGAATGCCTGCGCCCCCGAAAACCAGCCCCAGGCGGGGCAGAGGGAGGCATGGGTCTCAGGAACAGGGGCTGGGGGCCCTCCCCAGCCTCCCCTCCTCACCACCAGCAGCTCACGCAGGGCAGGTTCCCGGCCACGAGCGGCAGCTCCCGGCTGTCGTCTCCTTCACAGGGTTGCTGGCGAGTGGTTCGCACACAACACCGTAGATCTGCAGGCCCCCTCCTTCGCCTATGGCAGAGGGGGCTCCTCCGCTTTGGGAGGGATGTGCAGACCCCAAAACCTGCCATCCTAGGCCCAAGGGCACTGCCAGCACCCGGGCTGCAGGTGGTGGGGAGGACGCCTGTCCATAATCCCCACCACGTGCTCAAGGCCACCAGGCCCCCGCTGCACCACTCCAGCTTTCACCCACGCCTCCCGGCGTTAATCCCCACGCCAGCAGCTGGATGAAGAGGTTCACTAAGCCCTTCCCAAAACCCAGGGGCCGATCCAAGCCTCGGCCAAATCAAAGGGAAGGCTCCCGCTGACTTCAAGTGGCCTGCCTCCCCACCTCGAGCCAGCTATCCAGATGAGTGAACAGGGGCATGCACCCCAGCAAAGCATGCCTTGCTTAAACCATGCTTGCCAGCGACACCCCAGCTCACCAAGCAAACCCACAGCAGAGGGAAAAGTAGCTGCTGCACGGGCAGCACAGCACCAGGCCAAGAGTGAGTCGAGGGGAGAGGAAGGAGGACACCCAGCTTGCCCCAGGCCAAGCCAGGCAGCATGGCTGGTGGCTCCAGCCCACCCCAACACACGCCCCAGAGGTCCAGCAAGGTTCATGCTCCTCCTACCATCTTCCCAGCACCCCTACAAGCACCTTCCTCAGAGGAGGGGGCTACTCTTGCAGGGAGGGAGCCCACCAGCCCCAGGAAGGAGCCCTGCTGAGTACAACCTAGCAGCAGGGGGGAAAAATAAGGGACGCCAAAAGCGATTGTTCAGCCTGGAAGAAGGCCAGGAGACTTGTGTTCACACCCTTAAACTCGGGAAAAGTGCCACGAGAGCACAGATAATCCCATCTGGGAAAAACTTAAGTCTGGTGGAAAAGATGGCATGGTCTCCGAGGCACTCAAGCACCACATGGCACGGCTGGGCCATGGGTCATCCCAAACCAGGTCCCACAGTCTCCCTGATCATGCAAAACCTTGTCCTGTCTCCCAAGCCTCTCCCTCATCCTTGTCCCGTCTCCCAAGAGCTCCGCAAAAGCCACGTTTTCCCGGTTCCCACTCTGTGGCAGCTGCTGCCCAGGAAAAGTCTCTATCGAGAAAGGGCCAGAGGGGACACCCAGCCTGCAGCGCCCCGGGGCCAGCAGCCGCTCTCCAGGGCTTGGCTGCGAAAACACTGCGCCGGCTCCTCGGAGACCTGCCGAGCAGACGGCTATCTGCTCCCAGTTCGATTGAATTTTCATGAGGATGACACAAGACAGCCCCACTGCCAAGTTTCCACAGCTCTTCCAGAGAGGAGGGGTGCCAGAGCTGGAGAGGCACCTCCAAAATCTTGCTCACACACACAGCGAGGAGGACGCCTTCCTTTTTCTCCATCACTTTTTTTTTCTCAGCCACTCGGCTCGTTTTAGCAAGCCCTACACCAAACCTGCCTCCACCCGGAGCAACTCCAGGGCACACAGTTAAAGCCCTGCCAAGTTCTGAGTGATTAAGAAAAAAAAAAAACACACACACACAAAAAAAGGGGGAGTGGGAGGCTTATACCAGGAAGATTTATACCTGTAGGATCATGCTGTCTCCTCCAACACCCTTCCCTCACCTGGCCCATGAGCACTGAGTGCCTGTAGTGAAAGAAGCTGTTCTTGTCACATCATGGTCGGATGCTGAAGAGGCAAAGCAGCAGAAGCTGAAGGGGTCTGAGATGTTTGGTTTCCACCTAAGAAGTCCACGTGCAGAAGAAAAGCTGCTATGGAGCAGAACTGAGGAGTCCAGGGAGTCCTCAGACCCCGGGCCTGAAATAGCCAGGATGGGGGACAAGTAGGGGATGTGCCCTTGGTACAGTGAATGAGAGGGCTGGAAATAAGTGACGATGAGGGGCATGCAAGCATTTTGGTTATTTTTCACTCCATAGCAGAGAAAATATCACCTGCCACCTTTTGGCATTCCCAGCACTCAACTTTGGCTCCATCCAGCAAGAAAAAAACCCAGCAGGAAAGAGCAAGCGAGCTGAAACCTGATCCCCTGCAAGGCCGGACTCAGTGTCTGGCTTTTCTTACCAGCTCGGGCGACCTGTACGTGCCAGCCTGGGAAGGCGTAATGGTTCCACCGACAGAACTTCATTAACTTTTTATACACTCGGCCGCTAATTTATAATCATTAGCGGACAAACAGCCAACAATTACACAAGCAGCACGTTAAGAAGAGAGGGAGAAAGCTTGAAGGAGCAGTGATGGAAACATGCTCATGGTCAGGAGGGAGCGAGAAGGCGCGTTCCCTGTCCCGGAGCTGGCATGTGACAGGGTCGTCCTCTCCCAAGGTTTACTGGCACACCGTTTCATCACGTGTAACGAAGGCATCGGGCAGCAGAAAGGCAAAAGGCGCAGGTGAGCATGGGGAGGGAGAAGTCCCACAAGCCCTCTTGTTTTCAACACAAAAAAAAGTAAGACAGAAAGAGGAGGAGCATGCATATTCCACGTTTCTAACTCCTGGGGCAGGGAAGGCCTCTGTTTGCAGGAGAATAGGAAACTGCACACACGAACAGCACAAAATTCATCCTGATTTAATGAAGTCTTCAGACACAGGTCACGTAACCCCAGTGCCTTTCCATGCACCAGCTCTCCTCCTGCTGGAGGCAGCTCTGCGCAGGAGGCAGGAGATGGTGTTGCAATGCATGGCACCGGCACCCTGAGTGAGCAACGCCTGCAAATACCCAAATCCTGAGGATGCATCTACCTTGAGGATGGAGATGTCAAAGCGGGGAAAGATTTCAAACACCTCTGAGATCACCAGTCTCTGTTCCCCAGAAGAAAACTCAAAACTAACTCCACCAGTACTCCTCACTTGCCCAATATCCCACCCGCTCCCTGCCAGTAAAGGCGCAGGACTCGTGTCACCCAGCCAGGCCCTAGCTGCGTAACATGAGGCCGCAGGCAGAGGACAACAGGCAGGCCTCCCTTCTCTGCAATAACCCGAGCTGCTTTAATCGATCAAGGAGCTGCAAGATCTGCAGATGCAGATGTCCCCACCATGCAGGCAAGCCAGCAAGGAAGCAATGACCTGACCAGCATCACTCAACAACGCGTCGTGCCCAGAAACCAAACCTACACCTCTTTTGGCTCCTGCGCAAGGGCTGAGCCTCCTCTCCTGCCCCACACCAGGCAGGCCAGCCAGTCCTTTTTCAAGGCATAAGCTTCCTGCTAAACAGGTCTAATGAACACCATGTGCACCCTGCAAAGCCTCTGCTCGGGCATCTTCAAGCAGCCAGCACAGCTCAACAAAGCACCCACTGCCTCTGATCACAAGAGAGGAAAACTCCTTTCCAAAACTACATGCAGCGGGGGGGTGGGGGGTGGGGGGGTGGGAAGAGCAACACCAGGCTTTGAAAGCTGAGCAGCACCCCTCAAGAAAGGCAATCAAAGCAGGTTACTAGCCCCGACCCACCCAGCTCCCCTCCAAAGCAAGAGGAGAAAGCTGCAGCAAGCAACACAGCCCGCCCGCAGGACCTGCCATGCCTTGCAAGCCACAGCTTGCCAAGCATGCAGAGGGCAGGTAGGCAGAGCCCCATGCTCAGAGCACAAAATCCCGGGCGTGCTTGCAGCTGGAAAAAGCCATCACAGCCCTCCAGCTCCACCTGCTCCCCCTCCTGCTGCCCGCAGCAGAGGCACGTGGAGAGGCTCCCAAGCCACTTTTGCTCACAGCAAAGCCTTTTCCCGTCCACCCTTATGTTTGCAAACGGCAAAGTGCAGGTGTAATGCGTGTAGGCTCTTCATCACATCAAGTTCAGGCCAGAGGGATGCATGCCTCTGAGTTTACTGGGGACTAAACCCAAATTTCTCATGTGACAAGCTCCCTGCCCTCTACAGCAGCTTAATAACCATCCAGCATCCATGTAGAAAAAAAAAAAAATCACTCCACCTAGAAGCTCTCAAGGCAATTCAGGGGATCACGCAGTAAAGGTAATTTAGATGTAAATTCAGACCACTCATCCTGCCTGGGATAGCCCAGCAACTCCACCCACCTGCAAGATCGTGGTGCATACTTACACTGGGGCAAGCTTTTAAGAAAACCTCTACCTGATCTGCTAAAAACGTTGAACATGTTGTTTACATTATTCTCCTGTGGCTCTTCAATATCCATAGTGGCACAAAACCCTCGGTCCATGCATCTAAGACAACCGGGGGGGGGGGGGGC
>VZTV01114435.1:1286-11855 GCA_013400875.1 Anhinga rufa | reverse complement strand
GGACGTTTGGAGTGATGGCGTTCAGACTGGACGTTAGGAAAAAGCTCTTCACTGAGAGGGTGATCAGTCACTGGATCAGGCTCCCCAGGGAAGTGGTCATGGCACCAAGCCTGTCAGAGTTCAAGGAGCATCTGGACAAGGGTCTTAGTCATATGGTTTAGTTTTAGGTAGTCCTGTGAGGAGCAGGGAGTTGAACTTGATGATCCCTATGGGCCCCTTCCAACTCGAGATGTTCTATGATTCTATGACCACATTTTTTGTCCGCAAACAAGTAGAAGCTGGTGAAGATACATGGGTATCTGGCATCCCATCAATTCTGGCTGAACTTATATGAGCTGATCTCCCCTTCTGTGAGAATCCAGCCTGTGTTATCCATCAATGGCACTTGCAAGCCACAGGAATTGCTGAACAATGGTCTCCCTCCTCTCATCCCGTACAATATAGCGGCACATCAGCTCCTGTAGAATACACCTGGTGTGGCCAAATATGCACTGGGGCAGCACAGAAACATTGGTCTCAGATGCTTCTGCCTAGCTCCAGTTTGATCCCTGCAGCTCTTGGTTTCCTCAGCCTTTCTTCCTGCTGTCTGTTCTGCACAACATGAGGAAGACAAGGATCCCCACTGGTGATGAAGCATCTTCATGACCCACCTCTCAGATCAAAGAGGGGTTGCAGGAGTTATCAAAAACAGTGCTGGCAGTAAAGGTCCCTGTCAGGCCTCTGAGTGCACTCGGAAGCCTCAGTGGCCCTGATCAGCCTCACCTGGGACCTCCACCTACACTCTATTTAAGCTCGGCCCTGGGCATTCAGTCTCTTCTGGAGCTGCGTCAGAGGAGCAGTGGTTGACTTCCTTGCTTGACCTTGGCTCTGCCTTGTCACTCTGAACCTGCCTGGCAATCTCTGGATCTGATCCTAACCTTGACCTGTGAATTGGCTTCTTGGCTTGGAGTTGGACCTGCCCTATCACTGTAGCACTGCCTGGAGGCCAGAGGTAGGCTGCATGTATTATATGTGTGCATAGATTATTAGAGAACTAAAGACCCCACCTTTAACTAGTTCATGGAGCTGTATTGCCTGGAAGGTAAACAGCCATATGTTCTTGCTCTTGCAAGAACTGAACTTGTTCTTCAGCAACGTCCACCAAATTGTCTGTACTGTGACAAAGGCTGGAGCCCCAATCTGCTTGGGGCAGACAGTAGAGCAGTGCCCGTTTACATGCAATCCCTGCTGCAAAGGGAAGAGATCCAAGCGGTTGTGTGTGCAAGTAAGGACAGGAGTATCGCTTTTGCCTTTTCATGAAAAGGAGAGTGAGGTAGAAGGGAGCTGACTTGCCAAAGGCCTGAGCATTGACTTAAGCCTGAGGTTGGGCTTGGAAAGATTCTCCAAAATCATGGCCCAATATCCATACCTAAAGACTTCCAGTTTCTTTCCGCTTTATAGTGTGTTTAGAGAGACAAAACTGCCATGTGTGCACTGGGGAATTCTGTGTCTTGGAAGGAGCAGCTTCCTAATGCAACAGCTTTAAGATAGCACTAGCACTCCCATCAGTGATCCCAAAATGTAAGGGGCATATCTACAAGACGGATGTCTCTAATAACATTTCCAATTATATTTTTTTCCCCTGGATAAAAGCCTGCTGGCTATCTATCACAGGTCTATTTAATTCAGTATGCAGTAGAGAAGGTGTAAACTTTTCCACAATAAGCTGGAATCCATTTTGAGTGTACAATCTTATTTCTAATTACTTCAGTGATGTTTTAAGAGAATGCAGGCACTCAGTTACTGCCTAGGCTTTAGTCTGCACTGACTGAGAGCATTGCCAAGCCTCTGTGGTGGTAGACCATGGCTTCTTTAGCTGTGTTATGCTGCTGGGTTAGAAAGTCTCTCTCAAATATCCACCTTGCTGGATTCACATTTACTCAGTTTTCTTGCTGATCTCTCAGATCAGTTAATTTTTTGCTGCTGATCAAGGTAAATGGTATGAAGGCTCTTAGTCTTCAGCCACCAGCATGCAACCCCTGCTGGAATCCTTTAGGTTGGAAGAATTCCTTCCCCTGTCTATTGGATTAAATAGATAGGTTTTTTCCTACAGTGCCCCCTTACGTTATTTAAAGATATGGAAACAATGAAGCTATTTTAAAGACTGATAAAGAAGGATGAGAGGAATTTCCTCAGGAGCTGTGCCTTGTGCTAGCAGGCCGATGTCCAGGATGTTTTTGGGAAGGGTCTGCAGTAGGGCTCACAGCACCCTGCTCTGATCTAGGGAGCTGCCCCTCAGGAGAGGGCTGCCTGAGGGACACTGGTCTCTCCCTGAAGTCCGATGCGCCGTTACGGTTTGCCTTGGAGCTTTTTTTTCCCTTCTTAAACCGACAAATCTCAACAAGAAACCGCCAAAACCGCCCCGAGGTAAAACCCTCGCCCCGCCAGCCTCCCGCCCCTCAGCCGCTCTCCGCCCGCCGTGGCGCAACGCCCGACGGGAGTTGTAGTCCCTCGGCCGCCCCGCCCAACTTCCAGTCGCCGCCAGAAAACTACATCTCCCAGCAAGCACCGCGCCCCGCGGTTCCCGCCGAGAGAGGCGGCCGCTGCTGGGAGCGCGGTGCATCCTGGTATGTGTAGTCAGGCCGCCGGGGAGGGAGGCGGCACGGCGGCGCGGGGAGACTCCATTTCCCGGCGGGCGGCGCGGGCCCGGCGGCGGAGAGGCGGGCGGCGCCGAGATGGCGGTCGGCAAAGACCTGCTGCAGCTGGACTTGTACGGCCTGTTGGGGGTCAGCGAGAAGGCGTCGGAGAAGGAGGTCAGGGCCGCGGGCCGGGAGCCCTCACGGGGCGGCGGGGAGGCTCGGGCCGGGGCCCCTCTTCCCTCGGCGCCCCCAGCCCGGCTCTACCGTCCCTCGGGGCTGGGGGCGTTTGTGCTCTCCGGCTCTTGAGCTCAGCCATTGCCCCAGGCGCTGTGTTAATGCGATCCCGCCGCCCTGGGCACTGCTGCGTGCTCGGCTCCAGCTGTCAATAAGCGGGAAAGCCCACGTTTTTTTCTAATGCTAGCTTTGCTGCTCTCAGCTTGCCCTTCCGTGTTCTCCTCTTAAGCCTGTGGGGTGAGGCCTGGCTTCGGAGGAGGATGAATCAGCTGGAGAGAACTGCAGAATTGGTCTCGGATAACTGTGCCCTCGGGGCCAAGAAGGGCAGCGGTGTCCTGGGCTGCATGAACAGGAGTGTGGGCAGCAGGGCGAGGGAGGCCATCCTGCCCCTCTGCTCTGCCCTGGGGAGGCCGCAGCTGGGGTGCTGTGTCCAGTGCTGGGCCCCCAGTGCCAGAAGGACAGGGAGCTGCTGGAGCAAGGCCAGCGCAGAGCCACAAGGATGCTCAGGGGATGGAGCATCTCCCTGGGGAGGAAAGGCTGAGAGACCTGGGCTTGTTCAGCCTGGAGAAAAGAAGGCTGAGGGGGATCTCCTCAGGGCTTATCAGGATCTGAAGGGTGGGTGTCAGGAGGGTGGGACTGGGCTCTTCTCAGCGGTGCCCGACGACAGGACAAGGGGCAACGGGCACAAGCTGGAACACGGGAAGTTCCACTGAAACCTGAGGCAAAACCCCTTTGCTGTGCAGGTGCCAGAGCAGCGGCCCAGGCTGCCCAGAGAGGCTGTGGAGTCTCCTTCCCTGGAGCCATTCCCACCCCGCCTGGACGCGGTCCTGTGCCCCTGCTCTGGGGGTGCTGCTCACACAGGGGCTGGATGGGGGGAGCTCCGGAGGGCCCTGCCAGCCCCTGCTGTTCTGTGAATTTATCTTGCTTTGTTCACTTATGTGCCTTCAGAAGGAAAGCTCCTCCGTGTTTACCAAAAATCCAGTTGTTAGAGGTTGGTCTAGGTACTGTAGGTTCCCATAAGCCATCCTGTTGATTTTGTGGGTTTGGAATTACATGTTTCTGGTTTTTTCTTTAATTGGTATGTCAACACTAAACACAATTTGAGCAACTGAGCTGGGAAAGTGACCCTTCCAGGGAAGTAAGGCTCTGAGTAAAACTACCAGTAACTGAACAAAGTTAAACTTGAAAGAAAAACTTTGATTTTCCTCCTTAGGCTTTCTTTCTGTGTTCTTTAGCACTAAGAGCAGTAGCAGTACCATAGGTAAAACTTGGAAGCTACAGCCTGGGTACAACCAGCAGGTGTCTGAGGCTGCCTGGAAATTCTGTGTGTATGAAGCACAAAACAGGGGAACAAGCCAAATGTAGCGCACAGGACTGAGTTGAAAGACTTCAGGTGACCTCAGCTTCTCTGCTGAGCTAGTCACTGGGGGAAAAGGATGAGAGAAATACACATTGGATGTTATGGTGCAACCTCGAAAGGGACAAGTGTAATTTAGAGTGCTAATCCTTGATGTGAAATACTTGAAACAACCCAAAGACCCATTGTATGCAGAGCAGCATGGCCAAAAGAGGTGAACAAATGGGACCAAGACTGTTAAAGTAATTTAACCTCACTGTTTAGAGAAGCCTTATCTGAACTTGCCACGTAGAATGGTTACTGTAATAGTTGTGTCTGATGCATGGGCAGGAGACTTACCTCTCTCAACTGGAGCCTTGCTTAGGCAGCAGGTGGGATTAGGCCTGCAAGGCTTTAGCTTCCCTTCCAGGAACTCTGTCCACCAGGTGGTGCCAGGCCACCACTAATTCCACTCGTTTTAGCAGTGGAACAGAGCGGCTTTTCTTCCTTTCCTTTGTCGCAGGCAGATGTCACCCTGACAACGGGAGCTCAGATTGTTAAAAGTGACTTAGCTCAGAAAGTTGTCAATCTTTTTTTGGAAGCGTAAAAGACATGAAACAGTCTTTGGTCAACAATTCTTCACCTTGCCAAACTCGGTTGTTGCACGGCGAATGGTACTTCCTCCATTCCAAAGTTAGGGCTGCAAAGAACACTGTCCCTCTGGCTAGAAAACTGCCTCAGGGAACCAGACGTGGCTTTGATCATGAGGTTTGACTGCTGTAATACAAGGCACCTAGAAGTAAAACTTCTGGCTTTGAAAAGCTCAGACTCATTCAAAATGTGGCTGCCTGCCTACTAAGTGTCCCGGGTTCAAATGCTCACACTTGCAGCAGGCTGTGATTGAAAAGGACAGCTCACTGCATTGAGGTTGAACACCGAGCTTTTTTGGAGGTCTCTTGCTGATGCAGAAGGCTGCTTTACCTTTCACTGTGGGGCGGGTAATGGAGCTATCAGCACTCCCAAAACAGTCTTTTATTTTCTGCAGGCATCTAATCGTGTAAATGAATGCTGGTTCAACCACAGCCTTCTACTTATGATAGGGAGGTGTGTTTAAGTTAGGCAAAACCAACAACAAAAACCCTCTGAACAGTAATTTTTTTTCTGCAGTGTTTTGGTCGGGTTTTTTTTCCAAATTGCTTTTCGCAACACAGACTAAAGAGCACCAACCAGTAAATCTCAGTTCTGGCTCTTGCAGGTTAAGAAAGCGTACCGGCAGAAGGCCCTGACTTGTCACCCGGATAAGAACCCGGACAATCCCAGAGCAGGTAAGATGGGGCTGTGCAGACACAAACAACTCCTCATGACTGTTTTAACACGTGCAGACTCCTGGAATTGGCTCTGCTTAACTTCAGATCTGCCTTTGTGTGTAATTAAGGGAATGGCTGGGTATATGTTATGTGAAATATATGTATGCAGGACTAAGTTATTTTCCTCACTATTAGAGAGCTCTGGTTTTTAGGGTTGAATGCATACATGTTGGGTTTAGAAACATCATTGTTAAGTCAGTGCTGAAATTATATTTGCATCTCTTAATCTTCCCACATGGTACCTGAAGCCCGGACCTTTGGCCATGCTGTCCCCAGTGTTTATTGGCTGGTTGCTATTTTAATTCCTACTTCTCACAGTTGAAACTTCAATAGCAAGCTAATAAATCATACTATCTATGGGCAATAAATCATATTATCTATGGGCAATGCCTATTTTTGTCTGAGACAAGGCCTGGACTCTGTGGAACCGAGTGTACCTAAACTGTTAGCAATGTTTGGCTTCTGCAGCTGCTCTGTTTAAAAGTTTTGTAGCTACGTGTAGCAGTGAACAGCAGTGGTAACTAGAAGGATGCTGTTCATCAGGAGACCTCTAAATAAGCATTGTTCTGTATCTTGCATTTTCCAGGTGGGTGGGCTATAGTCTTATAGATTGCAAATTTATAACTAGCACAGAGAAAACTTAGCCACCAGAAAAAAAAAAAACAAACAGATTTTAGCAGCAGTGAGAGGAAGGCTGGGGGCTTTATCTGCAGAAGCTTGAGAAGCTATTTGAAGTGTGTGGGGAAGCCTCCTGCTTGTCTGTGTAACCTTGCAGGAGGAGGGTCAGCAATATTGATGTCAAATGCAAAGTTTGGATCTCAGGCTGAAAAGCTGTTGATGTGAAAGGGAGAATTTGTTTGTAACAGTGTATTTCAGGCTCGCTGCTGGTTGAGTAATACGTTTCTGTAGATAGGTTCTGCTGAATTCATGTTTTCAGGGTTTCTGTTAAAATGAAATGGTCCCAGGTTTTGTTCCTTAATTTACACTGAAGTTTATGTGACAAATGTTGTCCTTTGAGTTGAGGTGATCCTGGCTGTAGGTTGGCTTACAAATGCTTTGGAAAGATTATTCTTCTTTCTGATGTTCTGCAGGTCTCTTCCATAAGGATTGTCTTTTCTGGTTCATCTCCAGGCCACTAGCATGGTTTTCTGCATCTTACCCTTTTTTCTTCTAATTCCCAGCGGAAGTCTTCCACCAGCTGTCTCAGGCCTTAGCTGTGCTAACAGATGCAGCAGCAAGGGTAAGGATGCCCATCCCTTGGCGATGCTGGGATTATGTGGTGGTACTCTCTGCAAGCATGCTGGACAAGTACTGGAAACGCTCTTCCTGCCTGTCCTGCTCTCTGCTCTGGTTGTGACTTCATGAATGCAAGTCTCATCTGTTATTGCCTGTAGTTATCCGTGACATCAAATAGTAGGTGCCAGATAAGAACTTGGACAAATGTTCTTTTTCTGATTTGATGTGCTGGGAGTAGCTCGGTCCATTTGCTGCAAGGGTGAGATACTGTCTTTAATAATGTGTTAGACCGGGGCATATCCCATTTAACAAAATAAATGATAACCACTGCTGATTCAGGGACACATTAAATTCCCATGACAACGGTGTATTTACAGTTCCCTTGAAGCCAAGGTCTGACAAATAAATAGTATCTAGATGTGATTGCAAAGGCTCAAAGCCTTTCTTCCCATGGGGCACAAGAGACTTGTAAACTGAAAAGCTGAATCACAGTCGTGATCTCTATCCTTTTGCTGCACGAGCTTTGCAGGCTGACAGATCTAGCTTGGACCCTCCTCTTGCTGTAAGGAAGTGGTTGAGTGCCTGCTGCTCAAGGCCTGAAAGTAATCTGGACGTGTGAAGGGAAAGAATAAAAACAAAATAAAAACGAGCAAGTAACTCTATCCAGAAAATCTCAGGAGAGAAGGCATATTAAAATTTTAGAGGATAAGATTTAAAAACATGAAATAACTCCCCTCATTTCAAAGACTGGCAAAGCTTGTAATCTCCCCTCCAAGGGGCAATTAAGCTTTTGGCATCCAAAACCTTTTTGGCATCTACATTTTAAAAAGGAAAAAGTGTTTAGCAAGCCCTTCCTGTGCAGGAAGGAAAAATATCAGCTTTCTAGTTTATTAAAGAAGAGCAGTGCTTTCCTGTACAACTATTCCACAAGTGATACTTGAGCATTTGTGCTGGTCTATGCTTTACCTACTACAGAAAGGTTCTGTGTAGGTTGATGAAGAGATTATCGACTGGTTTAAACAGGTGCCAGTGAAATTGCCAGTTTACCCTGGTTCTTAAGTCTCTAGTGCTAAATGAATGCTGATGTGTTATTGCTGCTGAAGAGTTCTGATGCTCTTTGATCTAATACATTCATGTGAGTCAAACATTTGTCTTGTGAATAAATCTTTTGTATAAAATAGATATTTTTAATGTAAAACTTTGCTCTAAACCAAACCTGTTCCCCTAAGCCCCTAAAGCTACTTTTGGCATGTTCAGAAAACCAAAATATTCTTCCCACCTCTGAAGATGGGTCAGACTTTCTCTCTAGTACACTTTGCAGTTATTCCTGGCCTTCCTCACCCTTTTGGGTTCCATCTGGAGATCCTTGGGCCCCTTGTCATGTTTTCAGGGTATTTGTGTTAACTTCCAACACTTCTAGGAGCAATGCTAGCAAGAAGCAGGAAATGCTTCACCTCTGCGTAGAGTTTTGATATCTGATCTCGCCTTTATTCACTGCTTTCTGTTTTCTCTTCTGTATATAGCTTCACACTATTGTGTTGGTTCTTTGACAGGCGGCGTATGACAAAGTGAGAAATGCTAAGAAGAAAGCTGTTGAAAGGACACAAAAACTTGATGAGAAGCGAAAGAAAGTAAAGCTTGGTAATAAAGTCAAAACTTCATTTTCTTTCGGCTTGAAGTCCTCATTAGCTGGGTGTTTGCATTTCTTCTACCACTGGAATCTACCACTAATTAATCTGCTGTGCATTTGTGATGGCTGTGGTTTCTTTATGCCCAGTACAATATAGCAGCCATCTGAAATCTCTTCCCACAGTCATAGCTGGGGATGGTTCTGCTCTGGGAAGGAATTAGGGGATTTGACTATTGAGACTGCTGATACCTTCATGTGCCTGGGCAGAGGAGAGGTAGCAGAGGTATCGGGACTTTACTTTGAAACTGGTGTAGGTGTAGCTGAGTTTGTGATCTTTCCATCCACCTCTGGTCAGCAGTGAAAATTCTCTTTGGATAATTTTAATTTTGTTTCTGCAGATCTTGAAGCCAGAGAACGAGAAGCCCAGACCCGCGAGAGTCAAGAGGAGGAGATCAGGATAACGAGAACGTTAGAACAAGAAGTAATGATAAATTTATAGATTTCTCTACTTCTTTTGAGAAGAATTGCTGAAGATCTTTACAATCCTTATGAAAGCCATGTGATGAGATGCAGCAAATCTATGTATATCAGTCCTTTTGGATTAACAGGGTCTATGAAAGAGTGGCATGTAGAAGGGATCCTGTAGCAGTCTGGCAAATGTGTCGGTCTCGGGGGTTTATTTTTTGTCTGCCCTTGTACTTTTGCATAGCAGACAGTAACAACAGCTAATTGGTTATGCTGGCTGATAGGGCCTGTGTCACTAGGAACATGAGGGGTCCAATTTTGAGTGCTGGAGCCATCACAGGGGAACTAGCAGGAGGGTTGCCCTAGGAGACGGGTATACGGCAAAAGCTCTCCTTGTTGGTCTTTAGCTGTCATGAACCAACTGTGGAACTGTGCCCTCAGATACCCGTGCTGTCTTACCTCTGCTGTAGATAATACGCCTGCGTGAAGAAGGCTCCCGACAGCTTGAGGAGCAGCAGAGACTCATTCAAGAACAGATCCGGCTTGAAAGAGAGCAGCACATCCAAGGTGAGAACAGATGAGATTGGGCCCTCACCCAAACTACCTGCACACGGGACTCCAACTCTTCTGCAGACAGAGCTCATGTACAGATGCAGCCTTCTGACTTGGGCATGGTGCTGCATATAGGATCCTACTTAGCACCTTTTGCAGGGATAAGTCAAGAGTAGTATTTCTGTGGGCTTGCTTTCTTATGTGTGGCATGCTGCTCTTCAACACATTGTTGCTGCTCCTTTTCAATAAATGTAAAGCATTGAATCTAAGTGGTCTGATGTGGAGCCCCACAGTTATGCTGGAGGGAGCCTAAAGCCCTGCTCGTCTGTCAGTTAAAGCAGTCAGTGTTGCAGACTCAAAACAGGGAATGATTCAAGTTTGCAAAATAAAATAGTTGTCATTGGGCTACTACTTCTGTATCCCCTTGGAAGTTCTCCGTACCTATCACCCAAAAGAGACTTAGTATGGAGAATAAAGTTTTGTTTAGTCTGATTGCTGAGGCTTTACTTTCTGGAACTTGATTTCTCATGTTCCTTGGACATACACAGTGTTCATCCCAGGTTTGTACTAAGACCAGCAACAAATCTGGGGAGATGAGCAACACACTGAACTGGAAAACATCTGCTTTCTGTGCTGCCATACAACAATAGGTAGTTATGTTTGAAGTTGTCTCCCTCTAATCCTCATGGGCTGTTCAGTAGCTGTAGTTAGTCTCCTGTATGAAGGAGGGGATGAAACTCTTCCAGAGTCTCAGAGGTCCCAGAACCTCATCCTTTGGTATTCCTGAACCTCACTCCCATCCATGCATTTCTATAGCCTTTTTTAATATTCTGTATCTGTGTGGGCTTAAAATACAGTTTTGTTTCAGAAAGTTCTCTTCTTTTCAGAACTAATTAGAGTGCTGTTCAGGTGTTCAGTTCAACGGCAAGATTTATTTTCTTCCTGCTTCCTACCCCTTTCATTCTGGCAGGGGCTATAGTATATCTGTTGCTTTATCACAGGAAAAATGCTGATTTAAAAGTTAAAAAAACCACCAGAGGTGAAGATGCAGAAATTCTTTTTGGGGTCACCAGGGTTTTCCTGTATGACCAAGTCAGTCAGCTCACCCTAGCCTTTCTTAACTCAATGTCA
>VZTV01114429.1:261-15821 GCA_013400875.1 Anhinga rufa | reverse complement strand
GCAGTTTGTCAGAGGGCATGTTAGGATGATGTGTTCTCAAAAGGAACCTAAAAAAGGCCTGCTTCACAACAATTTTATCTGGCGGAGGTAATTTTAAATATTTGTATGTGAGAGACTTGGTCTAAGGATAAAAAAGAAATGCTATCAATCAGCTTAGTGCCTGACAGACAATAACCCTTTTTATAATTATTTTTTTAATAAATAAGAGTCCAAAACACAGAAATTAACTTTGATTTTCTCAAGGATGTACTGCATTATGCACAATGCATGTATGATTCCAGATATATCCCCAAACCCAGAAGGCATTTCCAAGAGCATTCTTGGTCTTTCATTTATGGCTTTTCTACAGATAGGACATAGTAGGGGATGTGATTCACATGCAAAGAAATAATGATTCTACAGTAACTGAGAGCAAGCCAAGAGTCAACCCTCCTTATAGCAAACTCTGCTTATTGTTTTATTTGCCAGATGCATGAAACTCACATTTTGAAGCCTCCAGAGATACAGAAAAGTACTTAATTTGCTTTCTTGAAAGAGAGCATGTTGATGTGAACTACTTATCAGTTTCCAAGCAAAGCTTTCTGTCACAGTAGTGACATGTTAGTGGCAGACTTCACTTCATGTCAAATTTATGAAAGACACTATACTTACGTTAGAAGAATGATGAACAACATTGCCAAAAGACTTAGTCTAGTTTTATATATGCAAACAGTCAATGTCTCTGCTTTACTTTCACCAGGTATGCCTTTAACACTTCACAATGCATAATACTGAAGTAGATAAAGTGTTTACAGAGGTTATGGTATCCATTTTAGGAAAGTAAAAGTAATAGCCAATTCAGGAAAAGCTATTTTGGACAAATGCTATTGAACAAATGAAATTACAGTATGTTACCAGCTAAGGACAATTACCAAGTATTATGTTTTATTCATGCAATTTACTGATGTCTTTGACCAGTCTGACATTATGAAGATTGAGTCAGTCAGAATTTATAGACAACAACCAGAGTCAATGACAACTTGCCTCATTAAGAAGAAATGTTGGATCACTAAAGAAATATATTTAGTCATTTGCCTGTCAAATCCTGTTTTTAAAAAATTCCATGAGCTGATTTCTCCTCCTGAGTGTATGGGCTTGACATTTATTTTGGCCTTCCTGTCTTCCATCGCTGGCTGGAATTGGCAGCATGATGCAAATACCAGCTACTGTACTTCCTCTGTAAGGAGCCATGATGATCTTAAGAACATGCAACCACATACATGCACACAGCCTCTTCTCTGAACTACAACATCACACTCTGATAAAGAAATTCACTGAAGTTCAATGTTGAAAATGAAACAGCCTAAGGAGCTTCCTTTATACCCATTATTATGGATGGGTTTTCAGATCAAGGAAGCAATCAGAGAGTCAGATATTTTGGATATAAAGAAGCCAGAGAAGAGCTATCACCCCTTGAGTATATCTGGGGAAGTCCCATGGAACCTATTTTAAGGCAATATGAAGCTGTCAGAGTAATTTATTTTAATACATCAAATAGCTTATTCGTAAGAACCGCAAAAACTAGGATCACATCCCCTCATGCCTTTCATAGTTTCCTAACTCCCTAAAACATGGGGGTTTTGGTACCAGGAGAGGAATTCATAACATCCAAAATTATTAGATAATATCAGTTCAGTGCATGCCTTATATTGGAAAGCATTAGTGTTGGCATAAAAAAAAATGGTTGCCAATACAAGTATCTCCAGATCTTGAAATAAGATAAATCTGCAAACAAAAGATGATAGGTCAAATATATTGAATAAAAATAAAGAAAGCTTTTGCAGAGTAATAAAAACAATGCCGTAGTTGTCTGTGTTGTGTCCTGTATCATAACACCTCATCTGATAAATTTACCTTTGCACTTCAGCTCCAGGTTAAACTGGAGATAAAGAAAACAATATGATAGACGGCCATACAACAGCAAGTCTTGTCTACCCACATGGAAAACTTTTTATAGAATCAGGCTTCATTTTCCTTCATAACTGTAATAAGTGACATTTAAAGGCATTGACAGTATATAACTAATATAGGTATAGGTTTATGTCTCTGTGTGTATATATATATACACTCTATGTGCTTATATGTAATGAGCTGTAATAATCAATTACATATCAGCAGACGAAGTATTTCAATGGCTAAGAAACCCTCTTATAGTCAACAATCAGTTTAGCAATGTGGATAATTTTAATAGACACATTACTTTAGAACAAGCCTTTACCATCTGTTCCACCCTCTAATTACAAATGCAACAAGAATATATTTCACAATTGCATCATTAAAAAGACATAAGGAATTTAACTTATGTCTCTGCTCCCCTTTAATGTAGCCTGCATCTGTTATGTTTTCCTTTTGCTTTGTAGACAGCACCCCATCCCCCACCCCCCGCCCCCCAAAAGAAAATAAAACACACAAAAAAACCAGGGAAACCTACTTTCTCTTAATAGATAAAATTCTCCCCATCTTTATTTTTTCCATAGAAGGCATTATTCATATAAGTGAGATTACTGAACATATGTGGAATGCATTTGAACTCAAGTGCCTGCCTGTCCCCTATAAGCTATTCTTATATATGCATTTAAAGAAGACCATAAACAATCCCTCTAGGTATCTGGTCCTATCAATAGAAAAAGTGCTCTCAAATCTTCATGAATCAAGATCAATTGAACCAGTAAATCTGGGCCAGCTTCCATGTAGTCTAATAAAATATGGTGCTGAATGTCCTTAACTGCTTCAAGAGAATTAACTGATTCAAGACAATGAAAGGTAAAAGAAAATCCCTGATTTTTTTTTCTGATCTGAAGACACAGGAAATACATGGATGTCTAATTTACTATAAAAAACCCTAATCCCACCAGGAATATACTTCTGCAAGTTCTTAACCACCTTTCTCATCAGACCTAGAGATCTCATAGGTTTTAGGTTCTCAAGATCCTAAAAGTTAGACTGCCCTTCGGTAAAAGATGCACCTAAAAATCATCAAGTTAAATTTAAGACAACACCATGTGTATTTAGCCAATTTAGGCTTTATCACCTGTAAAGCACTACTGCACTTACATAGTAATCAATTTGAAATTAGCTGAGGTATGGCACCTGCTATCACACCTTTGACTGCAGGACAGATATACTTTTGAATGTGGAATACATGTTCCCATATCACTTGGGTGAGTTTAAACATGTTCTCCTTGAAAATGTATGATGTACCAGCACCTCCATTTTTGCAGATTACAGAACATGTAACAAAAAACAACTCTTCGTTGCAATGAAAACCTTCCTTGGAAATAAGGAGATACAATCCAAGTATGGTAAAGCAAAAAGGTTCTTTTAAGCTTCCCCCTTTCTTTAAAACTCATAATTGAATACTTATTTTCAAATAAACAATTCAAAATAAACATGCACGGTGTATTTTATACAGTGTTCAAATAGAAAAAGTTGAAAAATCAAGCACACAATACAGGGAATTCTAAAGATAATGTTGCTACAGCAACTCACCCACATCACAAATTCTGTATTTTATGATGTTCCTTCTACAACATAAACAGTAATTTAATAAGGAAGAGATTTAACAAGGAGAGTAGGAGGAGAGAAAACTGCAAATACAAAGTCATCATGTTACAACTGGCATAGGTCCCCTGAATTACAGTTTTATTCTTAAAAAGTCTTTGTGGAGGTTCAGAGATTTTGAGATCAGATTTTTCAGTTGACAAGTTCTAATAACATTGGTTGATCTTTCCCTTAAATGTCAGTCCTCAATATTCCACTGGAACAGAGTATCTACCTGGGTTCCCTTTTATCTTTTTCAGCATTTTATCTTCTATCTATCATTTAATCATTTATCATTTTTCATTCCTTCACACAGCAGCAAAGCCAATGTAACAGAGAATACCTTCAGTTCCTTGTATGCTTTTGGGAAAAAACTCATCACTGCCTTTGTAGAAATGAATAATTAATTTTATTAAAGGGTAGGAATCCAGTTCTGTTCCTTTTAAGCATATCTCTCAAATAACAAGATGACAAGTCTTAAGTTTCTGCATCTAGTCTATGGACTTTCAGTTTTGCTCCTTAATATTTTACTGAGAATTTTATCTTAAGAAACAAGCTAACTAATCATTTGATAGTACTAGTGAATTCATAACACTGGGAAGGATCTTTTTTAGCTATACTTCTGCAGTGGAACTAGTTTGGACCATATGCAACTTTATAGGACATTGGAACAGACATTTCTGATAAAATTTTAAAAGAAATTGCAATACACAGTATACCGATCTGTTTTGCAAGTTTGGCCATTTAATTAGATGCCTAAAAGTAACACCAAAATCTTTTGAAAAACTAATCTTAGTTCTTGTGATACTGTAAGTCAGCAAAAATAAGAAGCCTCTAAAACTCAGTTTGTAGTTTTAGAAAGCAGGCATCCTTTATTGTGGCGCCAGGTGCACAGGGGATCACTCCACCTAGTGCGCACACCGAGTCGCTCTACTACAGGGGTTGTATGCAATCAAAAGATACATATTATTTAGATTTATAGGAAATTAGTATCATATTCATACTATTCTTGGAATTAATTAATATATGCAAATGTCCTTAACGCATGCGCATTCACGTTCATTGGTGGTCTTCCAGGGTCCTCTGGTGGTCGTTGATAGTTTTCCTCACCATGTCCGTTGGTTGAACTCAGCCTTCAGGCATGCTCAGTTCATTTTTGGCTTGGTTACACAATTCTTACTGATACTGAACTAGCTTATTCTAGCACATTGTCCTTATTTATTCTACTCAAGGATACAGTGTCTCCAAACTCCCTTCTATCTAATCACATATAGCAAATTCTAAGACTATCTGTTCGCAAAGTATTCCAAGTATTTCAAACTTAGTTATGTTGCTCCAATTAGAAGGGACTATATGTTCTTTTTAAGTTGGTATCAGGTATCACTTGGTGCAAAATCCTTCCAAAATTTTAGCTTTTGTTTTTCAAGTTAACCTAGTTCTCTTCTCAGATTTATGATATGGTAGAAATAGCATACCTGCAGATATGTCAACAAAAGAACATGCTTTTAATAGCTTGTTATTAAGACCACATCTTAATAGCTGTGGTCATCTATGGATCTTCCTCCTTCCACTCTGCAGTCAAGATCGTAAAACCAGCCTGTCCAAGATCTAACCTCTTCCTGGAAGTGTGAGCATGGAAGCTTCAAATGCTCAGGTCCATCCCATTATGACTATGCACTGCCATGTCAGGTCCCTTCTCAGCCTTTCTGTACAACAGGACACAAAACTCAGAGGAATTCAACACATAATTCTTCCATCTCAAAGCAGAAAGACAACTGATTTTCTTTTCTTTACCTACCTCCCCAAATCTATCTTATTGGAAGATAAATTGAGCTAATACAGGTGTAGTTCAGCTTCATGTTTAAAACACCAGCACATTTTCTATGCTATATTAATTAGTAATTGATTGACAAACTTAGTGAGACAAAAAGCACAGGACACACATCAGCATTCAATAACCAGCTCTCCCCACTTTTTGGATCCCCTCATTGAATTGAATAACATCACCAAAACGAAATAGAGGTTGTAAATGTACAGAGAGCTAGGTCCATCATTTTCCTAGTGATAGTAGCTTATGGTATGCAATTCCACAGAGGCAGAGAACAGAATATTTCTAAATGTCTCTGGTGAAATTTGTTTCCTTGTAAACATTACATGTTTAAATGTTTTCTTTTAATGCATTCAGGGGAAAAAAAAAAAAAGCACACCTATATTAAACAAAAGCTCACAAAGCTTAGACATTACAGGAAAACCAAAATAACAGCAGGTGTTCCTCCTCACTTTGTACTCTAGCCCAGTAAAATAAACTACCACACTACATGGGAGAAAGTGTGAGTCATTGAACATTGTAAATTTTCCTAATGTATCACAGCTACAGAAACACCTGTGCTAAACACAGTAACTTTGTGCTAATCCTCTGTGAATATTTCAACAGCCCTCCAGTGTTTTTTTTCCTTACCAGCATGCTGGGGTGGTCAGTGTTTTTCTTTGTCTCTCTCTCCCCAAGCTTCCAACACTTCCAAGTTTGAACTCAGCTGGGGTGCCTGACCATTGCCCAGCCCCTGCAGATCTTCTGGCCAGAAGCTTCCCTGAGCACGTCGGCCAGCCTGCTCAGAGGATGAGCCTTTAACATCAGTAGAGCCAGACTAAAACCTCCTTCACGGGTAGCACAAGGCCAGCACAAACACTTCGCTGCTTCTTCTGCTTCAGTCCAGCCAGACACAGGGCTATCATGCTGACACCTTTTTTCTGTTTCCCTTTTCTTTCACCATATAAGAAAAGGGGTTACAACTCAACTGGGCAGTAGCCCTGTGCTTTAAAATGGCTGCTTCTGTGATATATTCAAAGCACTGTTCTCATGCCATCCATGTGTTGATAGAGGCCAAAGAAGGAAAGCAGGTGGAGGATGACAGCATCCAACATTGTTCAAGACTTACAAGTGAATCACAGAGAAAAAACAGTTAAAAAACACAAGGCATGACACCTGACCACCTTTCCTGGAGAGCAGCCATCCCAGGCCCCGTGCTGGTGCAGTCCTGCTGGCCAGAGCTGTTTCATCCGTGCATTCCCGGTCCATGTACCACAGGGTCCCCCAGGTGTGGCCGTACCCAGCTGTGGGTCCCTCCTGGGGCTGCCCCACGAGGGAGCAGGGAGGGGAATGGAGGGTCTGGGGAAGCCTCTTGAACCTTCCAGAACACCCAGCCTCACAGCTCTCCCTCTCTTACCCACCCAGCTCAGGCCTAGGGCAGGGAGGAGGATGACTGTGAAACTCAGCTGTGCGTCACCATCCTTTCCAGGGGGCGAGGGGAGAAAACCTGCCTCATGCAAGCCCAGCAGTGCTTTGTATGGGTATGAGGGAGGAGATAGCCCTTTTGGGCCCAGGTAGCCTCCCCAGCCCATTTACCATCAACTAACTCATCTATTTGATGATGAGCACAGACTGGGGGTGTCATTACAGATCATTTAAACCTTATACTCAGGACTTAAGCAAGTTTCTAACTCTAGGGATTAGGAAAGGCTTTGAATTTGAAGGGCAAAGGCACAGTTTCTGGGCCACAGGTTCAGTTTGGCCTGACGGGTACTACACAGTTATGCTGCACCAGCTCCTCACATCACCACCACTGCTAATCCCAGGCTAACACACTGGCGGAGGTTAATAATCCTAACGGCCTGGTATATCTGAGAGGGGCACAGTGGGGAGGGAGAAATTAAAAGGACACATAAATCAAGGATTGTAATGCTGCTGTTTGTAAATAGATTACATGCAGCTAAACTACAGTTTATTGCACCACTGACAGGGTTAGTGCTGAGAATGAGCCAGGGAGTCAAAAGCAGATTTCCTATAGCTCGCAAATGTCACAGTTTACATGTCAGCTTTTTTCTAAATTCAGGCTTTATATCAAAGATCAAAAAAGAAAATATTGTTCAGCACTTGCAGAATTAGTTACCCCTCATTTTTAGGAAGGTTTAATTGAAGACTGCGAGCACTTCTGCCTTTTCTCCCTGCCTGGAGCTATTGTGATTATTTCCCCACCTTGCTCCAGCACCCATGCAAGCTCAGCCCTGTGCACTGAGCACTGTGCACCACATACAACAAGGATGAGACTTCTGACCTCCAAGGACCACAACCCAAATATAAGTCAAGAAAACTATCTTAGGACTTTTTAAGCTAAAAAAAATATATATAAACTGGATGGCACAATCTAGTATCCATCTCCATTAATCATTTTTACACTTAATTTTTTACACTTAATTTTTTAATAAAGTGGGACACTTCAAAGACATTAACACAATTAGTGATGTTAAGATAAAAATTTCTGTTGAAAAAGAAAATTCCACACTGAAAAATGTTTTTCTTTACACAAAATGGATACATTTTAATTATAACAAAGACTATATAGATATTAAATTATATTTTTGCCAGTCATCTGAGAGATGTACAGAGCTATGAAGTGTAGAGATTAAATGGAAAAGCCACAAATGTCCCTTTCATAATTAACTGTGTCCATCCCACTTTTTCATTAATAAGTTGTCTACAAGCTAGCTGAGTACAACTAGAATGTAAGTCTTACCTTATCAATTAAGCATACTCCTCCTTCACACACAAAACTTTTTTTTTTTTTGTGGTGAAAATTGTCCTGTTGCTTTCTGTAAAATACACTTTCCACAAAACCTAGCTCGACAGGTATTGATTCTATAAAGCAAATAACATTAATGAAAGGGAGCAGGATCTCTGGGCTATGCAGAAAAATGCTGTAGCTAGAATTAATAACCACATGATTCTATGGAAGCATTTTCAGAAGTATCTGATTTTTGAGCTGACCAGGACTACATTTCAAGGGTCTGCTGTTACTCTGATCTCACCGCAAATACTTGGGGATTGGGCTAAGTATTATAAAACTGGTTTTGTCACCTTACTTTCAACTGGGAGCATCCTACCCTCAAGAGAGGTGTTCTTCCTCCTTGTGCAAAGTGAGGCAGATAACACAGAAGCATTTGAGAGTGGTCCACATTGGAATAATTTGTTGTAGAGTGATAAGAGTCTCTCTTGCAGGACAGGAGAAAAGGGTCCACATTTCCTCCAGCAGAGCTGACAATTCAGCTGACAATTGCACTCATCCCATTTTCTCAATTTATAAAACGAAGCTGACTCCTGTTATGTTTTGACAGACATAGAAAACAGCTACCATGCTGAGAGTGAAATCTGATTAAATAAGTAATACTTTTATCTTCTATTGTAACTCTTACCAAGGCAGAGTGAACCTTTCAAAGATGTTAATATGTGCAGTAAATGAGGAAAAAAATCCATTTTATTCTCTACCATAGTTGATATTTTGGTGGATTTACAAGATACCATGAGGTTACTCCTGAGTATTCTTTATTCCAAGTGGAACTCGGCTATGTCTCAAAACCAGGGATTAAATCTGGTCTATCACCCATAGGTATTTAATAATTCTGCTTCATTGTCTGCTTGTCAGCAACACAAAAAATTACTTGCTAGTGGAAGACCAGTTGAGAATTAAACTTTCCACTGTCATCAGTGGCTTGATCTAATCTTCTATCATCTCAGTGAAATCTCCAATTAAAGTCCACATTTCTATCTTTATCTTCCAGCCTAGTCAGGTTCTTGAAATAAGTCTTGAAGGCAGTCTAGAGTGCTTCCTTTTCTCATTAGAGATTGAGGGAGTTAACGGGCTCCTCAGAAAACCATTGCACTGAGTCTAAAGATTCCTACTCTGTATGCAGTTCTAGAAAATGACAGTCTAGTACAGTTATATTTTACTTGATCAAGCTATTGGAATTCCCCCAAAATTTGGTGCACTTTTATGAGGGGACACATACAGGTGTCCCCATGTATACCTGATCACCTGTATGGAGTCCCAGAAATTACATTTTCTTTCCTTTTAGTCTTCATGCAACAAAACAATGTGGCAGATACTCTCCTAAGCTTCTTGACAGGCATGTGGTTCTGAAACCCAGTTTTGCCTTACTCAACCCCCAAGTGCTTGGTAAAGAATAATTTCTCTTCTAAAAACAAAATAAATTAAAAAATATAAAAAGATAAATAAGATAATAAAATATAAAAAGATATACAAGTTAAAAAGATAATGAAAGATTTAAAAAAAAAAGATTAAAAATTCCACCAAACTGTTTGTTTCCCTTGGTACTACTGTGAAGAAAATATGTATAGTCTAGAAAAATTTACTGGAGGGAATTAGGTATTCTCTTGTCCAAAGTTACATATTGTAAACCCATGTCTGGGTGTAGCAGAACAGGTCAACACTTTATTAATGCAGTCTTCCGAGATTAATTTCTTTATATGACAAAGAGGAAGTTCTAAAATTCTTCTGCTTCTAGCAGTTTCTGGTGCTTCAGGAGCTCTTCTGAAACAACAATCCATATACAAAGACCTCTTTCAAAGGGCTGAACTTCAGGATTAGAGCCCTTAGTGTGTTTCAGACTGCAAGGTAAAAGAGTGGCAACTAATCAATCATGCAATTGCCATTTGTAAGGACTGTTTTCTAAGATAATTAGAGTTCTTTCAGGAGTTGTCTAAAGGTATTGACGGATGAGATCAATAAATCTACTGCTACTGTTGATTCAGGTCTGACTCACAACTTACTTTGCTGAGGTTATATCTGGATGAACTAGAATCAGAAATGTCATGGTTTAGCCCCAGCCAGCAACCAAACACCAGGCAGCCACTCGCTCACTCCCCCCACCCCTGTGGGATGGGGGAGAGAATCGGGAGAGCAAAAGTAAGAAAACTTGTGGGTTGAGACAGGAACAGTTTACTAATTAAAATGAAGTAGTAATAGTAATAATGGTAATGATAATAACAATGATTATGATAACAATAATAGTAATGATAATATAATATAATAAAAAGGAAAACAACAAGGGAGAGAAACGAAACCCCCCCAAAAAAACCAAACCCAAACCCCCACAAGTGATATAACCGATCCCCACCCGCTAACCGACACTGCCAGTTCCTGAGCCGCGATTGCCCCCCACCCCATCCTGGCCAGCTCCCCCCAGTTAATATACTGGGCATGACGTCATATGATATGGAATATCCCTTTGGCCAGTTTGGATCAGCTCTCTTGGCTGTGCCCCCTCCCTTCCCGGCTTCTCGTTCACGCAGCAGAGCATGAGAGGCTGGAAAAGTCCTTGACTAGTTCAGCACTACCCAGCAACAACTAAAACATCAGTGTGTTATCAGTATTATTCTCATACTAAGTCCAAAACACAGCACTGCACCAGCTACAGTGAAGAAAATTAACTCTATCCCAGCTAAAACCATGACATATGACAGGCTCTGGCTGTTGTCTTATCAAAACCTGCCAAGTTTAACTATGATGCCAATAATCTCTTGTGTCATTTAGCTTTAATTAACTCTTCTGAAAAAGTAAAAAGCCAAAGGAATTACTATATCGAGTCAAACTAGATTTTGTTTAATCTCAGGGCCTCTCTCCATGAATACTTTATACTAGATGCTTCAGCAAGACACACAAGAACCTGGGGTGAGCACCAGTCAAACCTTAGGAGACTGCATTATAACCTTTTCAGTACTACACACAAACACATTGTGTAAATGGACTGGAGGCCATGAAGGATAGTGATTGCCCAACACTTTTTAAAAATCCAGCCCTTTTTTACACCATTTTAAGAATTACCTGCTGATAAATATTTCACTCTATTAAAAGCATTGTCCTATGTCATGAGTCTGAAGCCTAAAAATATAGGATGATTTTTTTTCCTTTTCTTGCCTTTCCCAGACAAACTTTGCTTTCCTTTGCATTGCTACAGCACGTAACCCTTTAATGCAATAAGGAATATGAAAAATAATTCTTTTTTTTTTACTATCTTTGTGATATCTTTAGAGTACTACTATCATGAAAACAGCATATTTTTTATGAGAAATACATATTGAACAAATCAGTAGTAAATTTGTTGGAAAGACATTATTTTGTTGGCCTCCAACTTCTATAGTTAATGTGTTTTTCTAAAAAAAGGTAGAAAAGTTAAACAAAGCTCTTTTCCTGTGTAGACTTGTGCCACAGTCTTAACAGATAGACTGTATTGGAGGTCTTGATAGGTTTAAAACCTCACGCTAACATAGGACCTCAGACTACAACCACCTTCCTCAATACATTTGGGAGAATGTCAACTTCAGTTACTCAATTAGAAGATATTAGAGAATCTATGAGCTACGTGCCATACTTCTGTCTGTCATAGAGTGTGCAATAAACTGTCCTGTGAGCTCTATGTGTGCATTACTACGATGCAGAGTGATTTGACTTATTTATCTAGTGACATGCAGTCAATCTTGAAACCAGTTCAGTCACATAAGCATGGTGGTGTTTCAGTTTATGTTAATATACAAACGTCCACAGACTGAACCTGATTTTCCTCCGACCTACACCAGAATTCACTACGGATAACAGTCTGACCACCCCCAGTTATGCTTGCATGGAAAGCCACAAGAGGAGAACCTGAGCTCACTAGCATGACATTGTTCATCTTTATAAGAGAACTTCTAAGTAACCAACTTTCTTTGTCAGTCTAATGGCTGTATGTATAATCCCTATATACCTATGCAGAGAGACATCCATTTCCACAAGCTGTTTTATGTCAGCATAGTTTGCCTCCATAGACACTGGAGTCAAGGGTGTTGTTGCATGTAACTGCTGGGAAATCTTATGCAGCTGCCCACGTGGAACAACATGCTCTTGCTGTCAAGGTAGTGACATAAAAAAGTATAATGGAACTATGTATAAAATAACAGTTGAAAGAAAGCTAAGAAAAGTTAAATATATCACAGCTGTAAGTTCTATTCTTATTTAAGATAATGTGGACAAATAGTTCAAATGAAATAAAGGCTAATTCTTTGCTTAAAAGAATTATAGGGACTACTCTATGTATACCATACAAAGCATAATTTTTCCATGTTTTATTTACATTTAAGAGACTGACTTTTATAGTATTTTGGCTATGGAAGGCATATTTTATTTTATTATTCTATAAGGGTGTTTCTGTGAACCACCTTAAAAAAAGTCAAAGCATTATATTACTTATGTAAATTTTTTGTCCCCACTTAAACACTGGAATAATTTTGTGGTAATAACGCACAGTGGGGCATTGTAGTGACACTATTCCACTTCTTTTTTTTTCCAGTCCTTACTATAAAAACTCAGAGAGAGTGTTTCATTCCTCTATGAAGATGTTGATGTTTTGTCCTGGTTTTGAAAGTAATGACAGCAGAACTACACAACCCTTTCACCACTTCAGTTTCCCTAGGATTAAGGAATGTGATAGCACTGCAACATTCCCAAAGTGGGTCAGTACTGAGAAGCCAAAAAGGCTGGCACTGGTTTGGAGATGTAGCCCTGATGCAGCCAAGCAAACAGGCTGTATTTCCAACAACTGTGATTACCATATAAATGAATTTAAATTTTGTGGTATGATATCTTTCAAGTCATCAATATCAGTGCCAAAAATCTGTCTGGATTTAAATTGCATGTCACATATTTAAGGTGTAATCTATATAACATGTGTAAACCAGAAAACATGTATGATACTTCCATTTTTCCCTGGGGAAAGGCACAAAAACATTTTAGCATGGTAAAACTGCAGGTGGCCATGTGTTGAACATTAGATTTCCAGAGCCAGAAAAGCTGAATCCACATTCCAGAATGCACTGAGAATCAATATACATATTAAAATCTTTAGAGAGAACTGTTACATTCTTATTCTCAATGGATATGTTAGTTGAACTTGTGACTTGAAGTACCCTTCTGGTAAAAACATTGTTTTGTAATTTGAAAGCACTGCAGACATGGCATATGTTGTTGATGTTAAGCCTGGCATTTTTGATATGTGGTACCACTGTTTTATAAAAACTGTCCAGTCACTGAAGTTCTCTATTTTTGAATACTCTGTATATATCACAGTAAATTTCAATCTACACAAGTAATACAAACAGAGCTGTGTGCGCACAAATGCTTGCAGAATTAGGGCTTATTTTTATTCTTTCCATTCCATTACTCATGGTAAGATCTGCACTATGTTAAATCATGTTATGAGTATTTTATAAAGCAAAAAAGAGACACTTAAACTTTAGCACGTTAAATACTGAAGTAAGGATTAATGGAAAATTATTTGTGTGGTTTGTGTTTCTCTCTTTGATTCTCTGGTCCTACTGAGTATTTTAACAGCAGATGCTATGATCAAGTATTAATTTATTGGAAAATTCATGAGTTTTGAAAAAAACATTATTGCTTTGTAATACTAACACCGAGCATCAGCATCAGTAGTCCATTATTTCTCCTCAATTTAAAATGTACTATTATTTTATTTGAATTTCAACACAAATTCCAGCTTAAATCTTAGATATCTTACACCTGTCAGAAGTTAATTTATAGCCATGATCTAATTCTACCTGTTTATGAGTTTTTCACACATTTTTCTCATCTTTCTGTCACGGAGTGATAATGGATTTTTGAGGCATTTTAAATGCTTAAATATGCACAAAGTGAGCAGGGGGGCAGTTTAATGTGGTTCATTTACATCAGCTACAGTACAAAAGAACACAAATGAATCATGGAGTCACAGCAAAGTAAAGCATATTATTTAGTGGAAATGATGCACTCATGCCAACAGAGATAATGATAATTATATCATAACTTACAACATCTTCTATGTACATAACTCTTGCCACTACTCTGTGCCCTACAAATCACATAAAGATTTGTGACAAGATAAAAACCTTGATTATATATGAAGAGGAATTAATTTTAATATGCTTGGTTTCATTTTCATGTATCTAAAAAGTAGCCAAATCTTACACTTTCAAATATAGTCTGAGAACCATTTTGAATTTGTCCACAACCAGTTTTTTGGCATACAACATAAGTTTGATTGTGCTCAATTATATCCATGCATTGTAAATCCATGATGCAGAATAATTGCATTACATTAAGACTTTTGAATGGAATATATCAGGTAATGATTTACAAATTGGATCAAAACAGAAAAACTTCTGTGTTGGTGACTTTACTCAGTCATGTTACTATTCATATTTCAAATTGAAATATGGTTCCATTTTCAGTTCTAGGTTTACCATAACAGATCAGAACGGTCTGTCCTGGAAAAATCATCTGCTCAGGTTGAATACATTCACTATAATATTAGAAATAAATATTTTTGCAATACATTACCCAGAGCCAAATCTGTATATGATATTCCATTAAATTAAGAGACTTCCTGATATAATCAGCAAACAGACAACAAAGATTGATTAATCAATAAGTGGACATGGCCTTATTAGAGTGAACAAATTAGACAACTCAGGATATATTGCTTTATAGGTAAGATTTCTTATTTACAAATATTCTCCATAATTGATTGTAGTGACCTTTTGGCAATACTGAAAAACATCCTCAATTAATAGGCTACTTTTGCAAAAGAGATCACAGCAGGGAGAACTATGTGGTTTGCACAGTAAGACTTTAGAGAAAAGGAGGAAAACGTATTTTAAACCTGCTCAGTGGGAAGCAGATGAGAGTTTACTTTCTGAAACAGTATCTGTTTAATAAAAGCAATGTAAAGACAATTTAGCATTGATACAGTATTTCAAGATCCACATCACCAGCTGAGTTCTAATCTATTGGTCCCTCCATTGTGGAAGTACCTATGAGTCAGCTACAACTTATGAATTGTTGTTAAATGCAGATCAGAAGTCCTTTTGTAACAAACTCACTCACTCAGACTCTGTTTATAATGCATACTATGTATCAAAACCAATTATACAGAGCAAGTGAGAAAAGAAATCAGAACGTATGGCATTAATAGCTTAAAATCTCACATATGGTCTGGGGACTAACAACAAAACTGCTTCTCTTCTCTGTCCTAGTCTTGTTTGGTGGAGGAGATACCCAAGCACTGTAAAGGTTGTTTCACTGTAAACTGCAGATAAAACT
>VZTV01114421.1:708-33535 GCA_013400875.1 Anhinga rufa | reverse complement strand
AATGATTCTATGATTATTTCAAACCCAAATTCCAGTTCAAGTCATAAGAAAAATAGTTTCAAAATCAACCCAAAGAAAACCTACAAAAGCATGTCCGTTCTTGAGCAGGTGGAGAGGTAGGTCCTTGCACATAGCATTTGCTGAACTTCAACCTTCCTTTTTTTGCTGATCAAATTACACGGTAAAAATCACTTGATGTCATAAGCATGTAGTGTATGTTTAGGGAGAATTGTGTGTGAAAGTTCCAATATGAAGAGTACTGAATTATGCAGAAAGCAGACAGGATAATGTGGATTTTAGGACATTCTCTTATACTTCATAATGTTTTTCTTAAAATTCCAGCAATGAACAGTCCACAATACAGCAAAAGGTGATTCACCTCAGAAAAATACAGACTATCTTTTCTCCATCCGGTACCTATGAAGATAATAAAATAAAAGAATGAAAAAAATTGAGGAGTCAATGACTTGAAGCTTAAGAATTAAGTGAATCACTTCCATTATCCCAGAAGTCATTTTTTCCATATTAAACTATTGAATATTCAGGCACATCCATTGTAGATGTATATATGTGATTGCATACATATATATATTTACATTAGCCTATATTTGTGCAGGTATATGTAGCGGTAAAAGGCAATTTTAGGTACAAAATACAACATACCCAGTTGTGCCAGACTGAAAACAGAAATTGAAACAACCTTGATACTTTGATTTCCTGTTCTTCCCCTGGGATCTTTGAACTATGTTTTGTGTTAATCTTGCTGCTAATTATGATGTAAAACTGTAGTTCTGCTTTTATTTCACTTACGGGCTCCAAGTAGAAATTACATGCCAGATGGAGAGAACATGTTCTCCCATGCACATCCCACAGAAAACATCAGTTTTGCAAAAAATTCAAAACCAAAACATTTTATCCTTAAACAAAACATATAAATTCTTCACTGAAAACTGAAAAGAGCATGCAGACAGGTTGCCACAGAATCTCTTGATTATAAAAATTATGGGACCAAATTTACCTACTTTTCTTTCTGTTGTGGTTTAGCCCCAGTCAGCAACCAAGCACCACGCAGCCACTCACTCACTCACTCCCCACACCCCTGTGGGATGGGGGAAGAGAATCAGAAGAGTAAAGAACAAGGAAGAGGAACAAACCCCAGAAAATCACAAGTGGTGCAACAGCTCACCACCCACCGATACTGTCAGTTCCTGAGCTGCAATTGCTGCCCACCCTAGGCAACCCCTTGTTGGGCATGAACTCAGCAGTAATGAACTTACAGAATCCTATCCCCCCTATGCCAGAAGCATGGTCTGCCATTTAAGGCAGCTCAGCAGGCAGGAGACTGGGGGTGGTCATTGCCTACACCTGTTAGTGGGGGCAGCCATTGCCTACCCCTGTGAGGGGTGTGGCTGGCCTGACTCTTGCTTCTGGAGTGGGCTTACAAAATCAGCTCAGCTAAAGGAGTCTGTGCCTTCCATCCCTGTACCCCCCACCCCCCCAGTTAATATACTGGGTGTGATGTCATATGATATGGAATATCCCTCTGGTCAATCTGAATCAGCTCCAGTGGGTCAAGAGAGAATCACAGCTTGGGAGAGGTTTACTTTAAACTAGATGTAGCCTGGTCCCGAGGCCTGAACACCCATCCGCAGCTGTGGCACACAAGGTGCCCCCCTGGGGCACCCCAGCACCATCCAAAAGAAAACCAACTCCATCCCGGCCAAAACCATGATGCTTTCTAAAAGTGATTCCACAACTAGACAACATCTCTCAGATGCAAAATTATTTTTCCTCTTATTAAAAAACTGTAATGTATTATTGAGAAAAAATATTACCACAGAAATGCGGTAAAGGACAAGTCAACTTGAGAACCCAAGCTATGGAGGATAATGGGGCTGTTAAACAACTGATTTAACATTGCCTAGGAGAAAGAACAATGACACATCTATGATTGGAAATATTAATGGGTTTTGTTGCTGTTTTCAAATTATATGTGCTAAAATTATTTGGGAAAACTCAGAACTTCCCCAACAAAATATTTTCTTTGTTGGAAAGCAAACTAATCTATTAAAACACAACTTCGATATAACATTTTTGAACATCCTTGTCCATCAGCCATAAAAGTGAATGTCATTTACAAGGGAAAATAATTATGAAAAAAGGCTGTAATCAGTCCACACTGGAATGAAATTACACTCCTACTCTTGGGCCAAGTACAAAGACACCTTTAATTTCAAAGAATTGATAAGTACATGACAGTGACAGGACTGACCATTTTCCAGGGCTATTTTCTTCATTTCATTTGATAGTACAAAAATGGGTGGGAGGAAGAAGTAGTGTACTTAAAAATAAGAGAAACTTTAGTGATTGCATTTCATGAAAGCATAGGTTCCTTGATGCCAGAAGAGGGTTTTTTTGGCTGTTCCTAATGTAAGAAAAATAGATAGAAAATCCATCCTCCTCTTCAAAGAAGAAATGAGTTAACTACAGTTGCTCACAGAAAACAGAGACACAAATAAAAGAGGGTTATCTATTAATTAATGGAAGAAATATATCTTAAAGAAGACAGAGGTGAGAGTGTCAAGATAGATTTTCATAACAATTTCCTGAAGTTTTAGTCATGTGGATATAAATTCTGCTATGGTACTTGCCCTCAGGTATCATACCCTAGAGATCATACTCTGTTCAGTTTACTAGATAAGACAAAACCTTTTCTTCCTTTTTTTTTTTCTATTTATAGAGATTATTTTCGTACTTACCAACCACATGTAAATTCTAG
Source organism: Anhinga rufa (assembly GCA_013400875.1). Classification (NCBI taxonomy): domain Eukaryota; kingdom Metazoa; phylum Chordata; class Aves; order Suliformes; family Anhingidae; genus Anhinga; species Anhinga rufa. The sequence continues at coordinate 30,756 of VZTV01114421.1, read as the reverse complement.
CTCCCGTAACATGCTAGCTAGAGCATCTATTCTATTAAATACTTAAATTATATGCACCTTTTTAGAAGAACACTGTGTTTCAGGATGCAAAGTGAATGATATAATCACCATCTTGGACAGGATGGGCAACCAGAAGAATAGTCTCTCATAAATAAATGTATTTGGATCCAGGGCTCCAAGTGTTTGCATCAGCTGCTCACCTCCCATGGAATGAGGAGAGAGTCAGAAGAGAAACACAAGCATCAGCTCTCCAAATGAGATCAGACTGCATGTTGCAATACATCCTGCCCAGGTTTGTCAGCTTTAACAACGACATAGTTAAAGTATTAAAGACATTAATACTGTCCACTTTGATTATTTTTACATCACTATTCAATACATATATGCACAGTATTTGACCAGTGCACCATCACTAAAGGTGAAGTAGTTCTCTTTCACATGGCTAGCAGTCTGCTATGGAGAAAATAAGGATGACATACAAAGCTAATACCACTACTAAAATGTTTACTAAGGATGGCAACACACTCAAATGATCAAGAATTACAGCATTCACAGTAGTGAAGATACTTGTTTGATAACTGCGGAAGATCTCAAAGCATATTTTTACATGGCATTCTCACATTTCAGCTGTTTCGAGTATTTCTTTGAAGCTGAAGAGTGGTGACTAGCTCCCACTGAAGTCACTGACAGACTACTATGCACCCTTGAAATAACTGGAGAGGTCTCAGTGGGCTCCAGGCAGAAGGATTAATTGGGGTTTCTAGGATAAACTTCCTTGTGCCCTGATTAAATTCCTGTAAATCTCTAAAGCAGAGCCATACTAAGTCCCAACTGAAGTTCAGGTGCACTCTTTACTAGAACGTGACCAGGCCTTAGCCATTTTCTGTATAGCAGCACATACAGTTTTACAGAGCTACTTATATGGAACAGGAATCCTCCCATCAGTCACTGGTAATCATCACTTATAATATCATATGGCAATGTTATCTAAAGATGCAGCTGAGGCCAGTGCAAACAGCATTAACTGAAGACAAGACACTTTCCATGGGCTGAAGCTCTTACACCCCAAATAAATAAGATAATAAAAGAGGTGAGAAAGTTAATAAGTTTGATCAATATTGTCAAGATAATATTAACTGAGAAAGATAGGAAAGACAGTAACCTATGCCTGAATGCACACACAGCCCTCCAATGGATGTCTATTAATGCCCCTGGCCACTTTAATCCACAGGGGATATGAGTTGTTACATCTGAATTCCTGCTCTCTGTTAGTACACTCTCTTGCAACTCACATCATTAGTTAGGGAAGTTTCTTAGCTTAACCTGTTGTGTGTCAGCAACAGATGAGCAGGTAGAGAATGTAATGATACTGAGTACTAAGGAGAAACAATGGACTAAATTGTTGTCTTAGTTCATAGGATGAACCTTGGTAATTGAACCTTAAGCATAGTACTTGTTAAGTAAAATTCATTAGTTTTAAACCACCATCACATTTGCCTTGACAGATGTACATGAACAGAGAGCTGACTTGCTAAGCTGCAGCAACTCCTGTTCCAAATAGCTCTTCACAGCCTTCTCACCAAAACAAAAATGGTGTAAAAGTACTAAATTAAAACCAAGAAAAAGCAACAAATTTTTCTATAGTAACCTCACTCTCTGTTTTCCTGCCTTACATGTCTATATGATACATCCCTTCTGAACAAATACCCAGTGGTCATACACATCAGAGACAATATCTACCACTAGTGTGACCAGGACATGGACCCACTGCCCTCATGCTTAGTGCCTGAGGTTGCAGTGAAGGAGATCTGAGTGCTGATCCAGCAGGCACTCCAAGGTAAAGTATGGCAGTAGATAGGACTGGCAGGCAGAAGGCTCGAGGCAGATTTGTGACTGAAGCCACAATCCTGAGCTATGGCAGGACGGCTGCAGACTGTTGGGCCAGGAAGCCATCGGAGTGGCATTTGTCCCTGGTGGGACAGTGACACATCACAGCCAGGATGCTCATTGGAGTGGTTTTCATGTTGTCTGAAATAAGTTAACATCTCACAAGGCTTCACTGGCATAGAAGATCTCCTCTCTGCTTTTGCCCTGTGTAAAGTAACACTGGAGGTGGGAAACACAGGAGAAAGCCCCAAAAGAAAAGGGGACGTAAAATCCTAAGACCTATATCTCAGCTAGGCAGAGAAGAGGGCTGACTGTGAGATGTCCTGAGTTTTTTTCCCTTAGCCAACATGTAACCTAACCTCCTATTATCACAACATTTAAATTGTACTTCTAAGGTCTCTTTCCCTTAAAAAGATACCAAAGACAGTGTTGCTGGTGGGGGGAAGATCAGCTTTCCACAAGCTACATTATAAATGTGTATCCAATCACCAAACCAAGTCATACCTGAGCATAGACTACCAGCACACTGAGACTTCAAAAATTAAGAGTACTGAATTAGACTCCTACTCCAAATTCAGAACTGCAATGACCTGATTTTCTGAAGTTCTTACACATAACAACTCCCACAGATGTCAGCAAAAACCTTAATTCAGAGTTTGACTTCAGTGCTTCAGAAATCGGGTCACTTGTTCAGGCATCTAAATATAGGTTTGGAAGGGTAGCCTTTAGAAGCCTTTATTTATTTTTTAAATACTTAGATTCAGTGTTCAAAGCAGGTTATTGCTTCAGCTCCCGCAAGATAATTTTGCAAAACTGATAAGGAGACATAAAGTCCATACAGAGTCAGAGCCTCAGTCCTTCACACCGACACACAGGTCCCCATCCTTTTGTAGGAGAAATCTCAGTCTTTTGTTCTAGTGACCCTGTAAATGACCCTGACAGCTCAACAACAGCCCCTTCCTCAGCTGCTCTTTGTTCTTCACAGTGTTTCCTAAAACTCTGAATTAAATAAATAGTAAATGGCTGGATGCAAGAAACTCAGGCTAGGATTAAAATGCCACTGTTATGTATTAAAAAAGCATGAGTATGCAGAAATTATTAATTACATGGTTTTGATTGTTTATAATGGTGTAAGGTACATAACTATAAAAATAAATGGGAAGCGGCAGATTTTTCTCTCAGCACTTTGATTTGCCTAAAATGTTGTATTTTTGGTTTTGTGTGTGTATGTGTCTGTCTGTCTCTCTAATTTGCTGCCAGGAGGTGGAGAGATTAACAGAGGAACAACTTTAGCAAATAATAGACCTAGAATCACTAAGGGGAAACCCATGACAGCCATAATCATATGGGAACCTCAAAATTTTCATGATGCATCCACTGTGTATGAGATGATCCCTACTTAAACATTTTTTTTAGGGTTCAGGTCTTTGTGACTTTACATACGCTTGGTGTTATAGATCCAGCTATATGAGAGTTGATTTTTTGCCCTTCCCCCACAACTGTCAGGTGAAAGACTTCTTGTCTCCCTGCTTTCAGCCTGGCAAAGCCATGCAGCATTAACCGTTCAAAACCAAATGTTTGTGGTTCTGCCCCTAATCTCCCCTCTATTTTAATCAAAGAAATTAAGTTTGGAAGCCTAAAGAACTTAACAACTGAGAGCAACAAAATTACTCCACAATAGCTTCTTCAAAACAAACTTTTTTTCCTGCACATCAAGATAGAAAGCAAGCAAAATAAAAAAAAAAATACAGAGCAAATATCGAGTTCTACACGTGTATTTCCACTTACCTAAATCTTTCTTTGTATTAGTCTGCAAACTTTCTCTCAGCCCAGATGGCCTTCATCTCTAGCTGGAAGACACAGAGAATCCTTTCTGCAGTGAGTAGTAAAGATGATTGCCAATGGGTCAATAGTCTGTTTACTGCCCCCTTCTTCCTAAAGTCATCTTCTGTAAGATTTAGCATGCTCTTTAATGGTCAGCTGAATATCCATAAATCTGTTGGTTTACTTTCCAGCATACTCTACCAAGAAATGACATCCTCTGCCAAGTCCATTACTAATACATAGACATACATCATTCCTGCACTGGCAAAAAGATGGCAGACAGCAACACTTTGGGTGACAGGGTGCAAGATGACACTTGAGAACAGCTCCTATTTTGCAGGGCTTGTAACAGGAGCAACAACAGATGAGTCTTACTCCTACCACATCTGTTTCTAAGGGGTCCCTAAAATCACAGTGCAAATTTTGCAGTGTAACTGCAATTATACACACAGGAATCCCTGGATTTAAGGAATCTCATTAATCCATCGAGAATGGAGAAACCCCATGTGTGTTGTGGCCGGATGAGGCAGTCAGACTGGCACAAAAGCAAAAGGCCAGCATATTCAGGTGCAACAACAGGCAGCAGAAAAGAGAGTGATCTTTCATACTGTTTGCCATTATGACCATTGACCATTTGCCTTTATGACCATTGACCATTTGCCATTATGACCATTGACCATTATGACAAGTCTTAACAGCACAGCCCTGGGGGCAAGAGAGACCCAAATCCAAGATTGCACTCCAGTCTGGGGAAGCTGGGAGGAACCATTCAGGGCCAGCAGATTGCACAAGGGGTCCTGAACTCCCCACTGGGACTATGGCCCAGGGTGCTCTCCTCCCACCACATCCTTGCCCAGCTCAGCCCCAGGCAGACGTGAGAGCCACAGCAGCAGGGAGCGAGAGCCTCAGGTGCTTTGGGCTGGTCTCAGCTGGCAGCAGCCAGACAGGTACTTCCCCAGCCTCCTCTTTACTCCCTACCCCCACCTTCCACTGCCTTTTTTTTTTCCTCCTGTCTCCCCATTTGACACTTCACTAGAAACCTGATGGATTTAACAAGTCATGGACAGAAGGTTTTATCACCCAGTAAGACAACCAAGCCAAGCATTCAGATATCGGTGCGCGAGCAGGCTTCCCCACAGCCATTCACCTCCCAGGAGCAACATGGGGGAGGGATTTTTCTGCATTCACCTTTCTATAAGTCTGTATTATTTCCATATTGTTTAAACTACCTGGATGGGTTTCCAAGTGACTGGAGTGTGGACAGAGAGGTACAGGATTCTGAGAGCAGGGATGTTGTCATGGAAACAGAGATGGAGCCCCAGTGGTTAGAAACTTGGAGGCAGGTAATTAAAGATGCCCAGAAGCCAGGGACAAGCGTTTGATACTGCCCTGTTACCCCGAGGCAAATTTCAAATGAAGATGAAACCTTCTGCCTCATGCTCATAATTAATGATTCCAATTGAACTCTCAGGCACAGGGATTCACGGCCTTCACATTTAACTGAGGGAAAGTACTGTTTGTAACAGAATACTGAATCATCATTTTCCTGTGCATTTTGTTATCTGTGTTTCTGTAGTGACAGTATATAACTAAAACAAAATCCCTAGCCAGCTGCAGATGACCCTGTAATTGGTGACATCAAGTTATTTTACATCCATTATTCAAGATATAAATTGTCAATGAGTAAAAATATTCTGAAAATGTGTCTGCCCATGCACAAAGATCTGTCTGACTCATTACAGGGTGAATAATGATGTGATTTACAAAAAAAAACCAAACAAAATAAAAAAAAATTACCCACTTGCTATGAGAAACAAAAAAAAACCCAGACTTGCTCCTTTGGATTGCAAATATATATGGTTCAGCATGACAAATGAAATTTTAACTTGCTTCCCTCTGTGTTTTAACTGTTCCCTCTGTGTATAATTATGGACAGTTAATTTATTTGCATTCATTACATCCACATGGGTACTTAAGTATCCATGTGAACTCACAGAGACAGATGTGTTGCTACAGGCAGGGTCCTGTACACGACACGATTTGGTGACTTCGCAGTTTATCCCTTGCTGCAAAATATGTTCCAGGTACTCATCTTCCATCATGCACAAAAGCAGCTCCAGCGAAACCTTTGTGGTACAAGGAAAAGCCTGAGAATGTGAGCTGAATATCAACTGCAACACTCGACTTCCTGCACTAGCAAGCAGACTAAAACAATAGGACACAGATCTCAGCAACATCACTTATCTTAAAGGGCTGCTGACTCTGAAACTCTGAACCTAGGAAGTGATCATCAGAAAGTGTGGGAACACCACAAAATAATATAGCAGTAGTAAGAGAAGATTTTATGTCCAGATTCAAATCCAAATCTTCATTTAAACTTATCTGAAGATTCTGCAAAAATGCCCAAATTCCCAGCAGTGATGCAGAATCTAGGGATCTTGGCACAAATTCTGGATGTATTTGGCTTTGTAGGAGAATGCCTTTCACCTATAAACTCATGCAATTATACATGCACAAATCTAAATGAATGATTTTTTAGTACAAGTTTGCAGGAAATGTTTTTGTACCTAGTGCAATGCATCTCATTAACCAGAACTCAGATATATGAAAACATAAAACGACTGATATGTATGCCATCTTTTTACACTGAAAGTCTTTCAGAGAGTGATTTTATCTACTGCATGTTGTCTACTCTATATTTTGTGCTATGTGCACACTAACTATAAACCTGAAACTAAAGAAAAACATTCATTACTATTAATTCAGTTAAAAAAACAAAACACCCCAAACATATCCAGAAGAAAAAGCAGAATCTTATTTTTTGTTTCTTTAAAAATGTTGAGGAATAGGGCCATATCAATATTATTTTAAAACATTGAAAATATGACATTTTAAAGTAAAGTGCACAAATAACCTCAGCTCTGCCCTTGATCACTGCCATATTGAAAGTCTTTTTTCTGTCGGCTGATTACAGCCACCTTCATTTGCAGCGAGTAAGAGGCCATTCATTCAGCTCAACACCTGGCAACCTGTCTTGCTTCTGGAGCTAAACTTCTGTGTCACAGACTTTCAGGGGAAGAAGACAGTGGAAGATTCTTCAATATCAGCTACTACATTTAATGAAGGGAAAGAGCCTTATTACTGCAGTCATGTGTTACTATAGCTTCCCATGTTAAAGCCAAAGAAACCATTAAAGCATTTTTCTACCAGAGGCCAAAGATTGTCATTCAACTACACCCATTCTGAGTGCAATAATTTGACTTTAGCAAAAGCATATCTTCCCAATAGCTATCCATGTTCAATTTGAATGTGCATGTTATTTTTCATTTTAGTTTCTGAGATTCTGACTTCCAGACACTGGTTCTTCTTCTTCTTGGATATTTTTGATGCAGGAGAACATTTAGACATTGTAAACAAGTCCCTTCTTGATCTTGCTTTTGATAAACTGTCTGCTGTGGCCACTTGTCAAGCAAGGAAGTAACCTGTGAAGCAAAAAATCTAATTCTGGTCAACTGAGTTCTGCAGCATCACCTATTCAGAGCATCCCACCTTGCATCCCGACTCTACAATTTTGGCTCGTAAGTTGGCTCTCATCTTGACATAAATAACAACATCACTTCTGTCAAACAATGCTGCTTTCTGCCCTCCCCTTACAGGTCTGTAATACCTTTGTATGCATCAGCAGAGTGATACCCCTGAGGAGTAAAAATCTATCCCTCCCTCTCTCCCCCCTTCTCTCGCTCGCTCTCCCCACTAAGGAAATCAGCAGCTTTATGCTTATTTTAAAGACTGGCAAACAGAAGTACATAGAGGACAACACCTTACTCTCTATCACATATCAGACAAGGGCAGACCCCTGTAACCTAAATCTTCTGGCTAAATCCAGTAATACATTAGTAACACTCGTTCTACTATCTCTAACCCTTACTGCTGGTTGTCTTCACTACACACACAGACTGTCAAATTTCATAGTTACATATGTTAAAATGTATCAAAGATGTCTAGTATCCCAATTTTTTTCAGGAAACATCTATTTGATTCCCTATAAGGCACTTGCAAATTCAGTGCAGATCTACTAAAATGGGATTTTCTGCTTCGGTTTCTTAACAGACAGAGAGGAAATCTATGCAGGCAGGAAATCAGACCACTATTACTTTTAGTTTAAGATGTTCTGCTTAAAGTGCATACCAAAAAAAATGTAAAACAGAAACACCTGACACTACCAGGAATAAAAATGAGGCAATTCGGACATAAAATATCAACAGTGAGCTCTGCCCCCTCTATTCTGAATACACTGATCTCCCAGACTAACGGAAAGGCAATCTCCTACCAACAAAGTATTGATTTCCACATTTCATACATAAGCATTTCCTGGAAGTCTCAGATGGTGGATTTATAACGTTTGTAAACTTTAGGAGCACAGATGTGCATTTAGTGAATCGTTTTAGTATTACAGATGCCATGCAGTCTCATGTTCTGTTTGACTTGAAATAAGCAACTTGTGTTTTATAAGTTTAGTGGTCTACTTATTGTGAAGTCTCAATGTAGAGATGCAATAGCAAGTCAGCTAGCTTGTGGTCAAGTCAGGCAAAGCCAATTCATGTCATAGATGTAACCCAATCCACTGAAGATCACACTCAAACTGCATTCTTGTTCCAGGGGGGGTGAAAGAGTGATGTTCTACAGGCTGTCAAATCATTTCTATAGTTGAAGTTAATGAAGATGCTAAGAGACATGTGGGGCATGTACAATCACATGGAAGACTCAGTAACTGTTTAGTTGTTTACTATTAACGATGTGACTTCCAAAGAATAAAGTGACTGACTTATCAGACATGAGGTGAATCTGCCAGAATATGAGCTAATAGTGTTATAGCATAGCTAGTTTACATAAATTATTCATAATTTACCATCTACAGGTGGCATCTACCTACCTACCTATGTTCTCATATGGATCCCATTAAATGTACCTTCACAGTGGTGACGGATTTCTCCTAACAATCATGACTATAGAGGCAGGAAAAGTTATCAAACTTCACATCATAATTTGTCTACTGATGCCCATAAAACAGTGTCATACAGTGGCAGTAAAGGTAGGGTGAGTTCAGTCCCAGGGTAAAATTCAGTGGCCTAAACATAAGCAGCTAGTGTCATTTAAGTATCCAGGATAACCAAAAGAGGAGGGCAGACATGGTCAGTCCTGCAGTGAAACCTTTGCCTCCTCAGTTGGTAGCTGGGACTCAGATAGGATTCCTTATGGAATCTAAAATAATGCCAAAGCACCCTACTCCAGGCACAAGACTTGCTTAAGTGCTTCTAACCCAGGGACCAAATTTAACCTTTAGAATTATGACAATGAACATGAAAGCCAATTCCTTATCACCGCAGAGTAATATGCTCTTGATAGTTGTTCACTACTCAAAACTGACCTAGGAAAAGAATTAGGCCTTTAATGTTCTGTTGTCTTCACTGCTTTATTTGCAGGCTAAGAAGACTGTGATCATGCACAGCGTGATCTTGGGCTCCCCCATAATCAAATTCTGTTATAGAGACAGGCTAACGTTAGGATTATGAGAATAACCATTAGGATGCACTGCCCTGTGTTCCAAATTCCAGTGTCCTTCTCCTCTCTCCTGCCATTGCTGGCAGCAACTGCATACGATGCTCTTCCCACAGTGCAAGGTGGTCGTCCCATTTTAAATTCTAGGCTGGACTTAGACTGGGAGCAAAAGTGTGTGCACATGTGCATAACTGCGCAGCTATGAGAAGGGGCTGTGGGGGCAGATACCTATGTGTTCATGCCTGCTCACCCACCTGCCTGTGACTATATGAGAAAGCTTAGGAAAGGTTTAAAGAACTGTTTTCCCTTCTGCTTTCTTGGGTCTTTTCTACTGATTGTTGCAAGAATACTTCAATTATAATTCTGATCTCCCTACTTCCATTGGGCTATACCTTATCATTAGAGCAGTACAACTTTCACAGTATGCTGGTCCTTGGGGAAGAACAAGAAGCGGTGTTTTTGCAGGTTTCCTCTGGTGGGGGTACACAGAGAATGAAGAGGGAAATCTTACTGTCTTGTTCACAGAAGGGTGAGCACAAACCATCTTGTGTATTTTGCACCTACATAACTTACTTGTGTGATCATGCAAAGGATACATTTCTGCTAGTCAGGTTTTAGTTTAGCTGGTATACACAGGGAAGAAATCTGAATTATTGGATTCCTCTTGGCATAGGAATTATTGTCAGACTTCTGTGGACTCTAAAAGTCTCAGAATTTTACTTTTACTATGTGCCTACTCAATTGCTCAGGTATCTCTTGATTTTTGTAATATTCAAAATTTACATAACCTCAGCTAGCAATTCCACAACTGTTTCAAAGTAAAACTGATTAGCAAAATGTCATGTGTGTACACACCTTCCTGAATACTGCTACTATATTTAACTATGAACAGATGTTTGATAAATCCTTACCTCTGTTTCAGTAACTGCTTTGCATCAATTTAAAGTGCACTAAAGGCAAAAACCATTTCCAAGAATGTAAACCATGAATTGATCTAAATTTACTACTCTGACTTGCCTTGCCACCAGTCAAATTATAGATTTTCTTTCTATGTATATTGCTAGACATTAGTCACTAAATAGATGAAAAGCTTTTCAGACCTGACATTGTTATCTCAAAAGGTCAAATGAACCTAAGGACAAGTAAGTCTGATTAAGGGAATAGGAGTAGATGACAGCTTTAATTAAAGGCTCAAAGACTCCAAGCGTATTCAGGGATATTTGGTAAATGGTTATTATCTGTATGAATAAGACACATCTTACTAAGACACATTCAGAATGAAACAGCAGGAGGATAACAGCAGTCTGAAATAACATAAGGTCTTATACCAGAGACAATGTACTGAGGAAGGGCACGGTGTAGATAAAGTAGTTGTATCTGGTAGCACTCAAGATCTGGAGTACCCACTCCCAATAACAGCTAAATGTTATCATTTGTTATGCAGGCATTGTCATTTGTTTTAATTTCCCCAAGAGTAGCAAAGGTAGCTGGACTCAAATTTAGAAGCACAACTTGCTTTTGAAAACAACATTGGGGATAATCATTAGAAAGATGATCTCCTTGATAAGAATTCTGATGCAAGAAAAATATGGGAATTTATAAATGTACCAAAACTACCACACTTTTATGTGATTTATCGTCCTCAGAGTTAGAAAGAATGAAGAATATATTGACTGTTCTCTGGTATATTACAGAACTTTTTATTTATTTTTTTTTAATCAGCTTATGCCAGTAGAACACAGATGTTTTTATGGTGTACTTTTTGTAGTGTTTCCTTCTCCTTTTTAAAACTTGGAATAGAATTTTAATTGCTTTTACAATTATAAATTTTTTAATCAAAAGCAGCAGAAAAAATCACAGCTATGGTCTCCTTTAGCAGATAGCGTATTTAGAAAAATACACTAGAAAAACGCATATAACTATTTCCATCAAACCCAAAAAATCTATCAGTTCCTCTAGCTCACTTATATGCCACAATAAAAAACAATAGACTCCTAGAGTCTGTCAAATCTTAGATTAATAATAAATAAACACCAAATGATAAACACAACCTTTCACTGTTCTATTGCTGAAGATTACTGCAGGATAAATATTAACAGGAAAATGAGCAATGTTAAATATACAGCTTAATGGATACATTACTTACAATAGGAAAACGTATCCAAAATTCACACTAAACTAAAAGGATTAGGCATATGTTAAAAAAATAATGTGCTTTGGAATACATTATATTATATGGAAAAATATTTTAACTGAAATTACTTTTCAAGATTTAATTGCAGAAATGTCCAGAGAATTCAGAGTTATGTTAAACTGTACAGCTACAGCCTTTGATTTGTTGATGCTGCTGAGGTAGACATATGCTGACTGGGAAAAGAAATGCTGATTAGGAAGGGAAAATAGGTGAATATGCAAGAGAGGTTGCAGCACTAATAGTGCAACAATGTACAACCTTCTTCCCTTTCCAGGAAACGGGCTAATTTCTAGTCTGTTCCTCTTCCTTCCAGTGGAATTTAATAAGAGGGCATAGGTGATAGTAGATTCAGCAAAGTGATGGATAGACAGAAGATATATAAGAAACTCTACTACTAGCATGGTTCAGAGCTGGAGCAGAATACAGGAGCACCACTCTGCCACAGTGTTAGATGATTGGGTAGGAGACCTAAAATTGCAAGTGGAGTTTTGGTGGAGAGAATGAAATAACCCAAGTCAGAATATGTCCAGAAGAGAGGCTTCTTGCATGACCTACTTGCCATATTCATACTTACAGAGTGACAGAGGCCATTAGAGTTTATCTTTTAGAAAATGAAGACCACAAAATATCTAGTAACATCACATTTTAATATAGCCAGATGGAGGGTCACACATTTATGAACCTTACCTAAAAAATTCATGAAAGCAGTGACAATAAGGAGGATCTCTGACTCCCAGTACAGAATCAATTACACCAGCCATATCTGTATCCTGTCATAACTAGGAAGGTAAGCAGAAATGGGCATATAGAAATAGGTATTTGAGGGAATACCTTGTTCAGCCTGGAGAAGAGAAGGCTGCGGGGAGACCTTATTGTGGTCTTCCAGTACTTAAAGGGGGACATCCTTATAGGAAGGATGGGGACAATCTCTTTAGCAAGGCCTGTTGTGACAGGACAAGGGGTAACGGTTTTAAGCTAAAGGAGGGTAGATTTAGTCTGGATATAAGGAAGAAATTTTTTACAATGAGAGTGGTGAGACACTGGAACAGGTTTCCCAGAGGGGTAGTAGATGCCCCATCCCTAGAAACATTCAAGGTCAGGTTGGACGGGGCTCTGAGCAACCTGATCTAGTTGAAGATGTCCCTGCTCACTGCAGGGGGTTGGACTAGATGACCTCTAAAGGTCCCTTCCAACCTACACCATTCTTTGATTCTATGATTCATTCTATGAATATTTCCTTTGTTTAGCACATAAGTATGACTACTAGTAATATACCAGTCATAAGGAGTTGTACTGTCAAAAATCTGTTGAAAACATGTCTCATCCTGAAACAGTTCAAAGGATTGCCCTGTTTAGTTTATTCATAAGACAAGGCAACTTGCTTGTGGTCTACAAATATTCATATAAGAAGATATTTCTGATGACAGACTACTCATTAATCTAGAAAAACAAACTCACTGTGAGATCCCATGGGTAAAAATGGACCCTGGATAGACAAAAACAATGACAAAATTAAGGCATTTTTTTAACTGCTACTTAAATAGCTTAGCTAGTAAGGCACTGGGTTGCCTGTTTATTAGTATGCAAATAAAAATGGCTTTTTAAAAAAAGGTAGGAAATATAGATCAAGGAGATACCATGCTTACAAAATAATTATTAATACCTAAATTTCTTTGGCCATTATACTGTGATCAACACTTTTCCCTGGGCACTGAGTATGTGACTCTAGCTAGGGCCTGGTCTGTACATAGGAATTTTGAGTCCTCACCAGACACGCTGGCTCCACCCTATATTGCTTAGGGTATGTTGCTATACAATCTGTCACCGTCCAAAGGGGTGAGACTGCTGTGGAGGCATTTCACTAAACACAACGTCACTCTCTGTGACCATCTTTACAAAGATCTTACTTCATGATCCTAATGCTTTGATTTCTTTAGGAATGCTACTTCTGTTTTTTAATGCACAGAGAAAGAGCCCATTGTAAATACTAACTGTTAATGTAAAATACATATTCAGGAACAGATAGTAGCTTCAGAAGAATTGGAAATGTACTGCTGAGTTTTTACAACAGTGGTGGGCAGATTTACATTATAAAAATTGCCAAAAGAATTGCATTCAGACTCCTGTATTCTTCTTTCTGCAGAAATGTATATCTAGGACAAATCCTTGGTGGGAGGGGGTGAGGGGGGATATCTGTGACTGATGGGTTCAAGATAAGCAAATACTCATCATTCCACTAAAGACTAGACCTTCTGGAAGTAAGGGAGCATTAATCACAGAATCACAGAATCACAGAACAGTAGGGGTTGGAAGGGACCTCCAGAGATCATCTTGTCCAACCCCCCCTGCATGAGCAGGCACACCTAGAGCAGGGGGCACAGGACCGCGTCCAGGAGGGGTTTGAATGTCTCCAGGGAAGGAGACTCCACAGCCTCTCTGGGCAGCCTGGGCCACTGCACTGGCACCCGCACAGGAAAGAAGTTTTTCCTCATATTCAGGTGGAACCTCCTGTGTTCCAGCTTGCGCCCATCGCCCCTTGTCCTGTCATCAGGTGCCATTGAAAAGAGTCCAGTCCCAACCTCCTGACACACGCCCTTCGGATACTTACAAGCATTGATAAGATCCCCCCTCAGTCTTCTCTTGTCGAGGTGAACAAACCCAGGTCTCTCAGCCTTTCCTCATAAGGGAGATGCTCCAGTCCCTTGACCATCCTTGTGGCTCTCTGCTGGACTTGCTCAAGCAGCTCCCTGTCCTTCTTGAACTTGGGGGCCCAGAACTGGACACAGTACTCCAAATGCGGCCTCACCGGGGCAGAGTAGAGGGGCAGGATGACCTCCCTCGACCTGCTGGCCACACTCCTTTTAATGCAGCCCAGGATACCCTTGGCCTTCTTGGCCACGAGGGCACAGTGCTGGCTCAGGGTCAGCTTGCTGTCCAATCAGTCTACTCCTAACTCTTCCTTCTTAACACCTTGCCTGAACTTGCAGATAAAGTCCTTTCCCCATCCAGAAGGGAGAAGGAAAGGAAAGAACTTGGGAAAGGCAGTCACCTCTCTGACCTCCATTGGCAAAAGCCTAGTTCTATAGACCACACTTTTCTTTGGTTTCCACATGAGAAAAGTCTTATTGCTCTATTCCAGAGACCTCACAATCATCATATTGTCATTTTGCCGCTATAAAGATGATAAAAGACCAGGCTAATTAACCCCTGGAAAATAGATATATTAATAGTGACAACTCCTCTTTCCTGCATTGCAAAGAGATCCCAGCTTCATTCAAATGTAAGGGAACATAATGAAATTTTATTTCCTAATAGCACAGAGACACAAATAGGAAAATCACTGAAATAGGGATATGACTCTCCAGGACTATGTGTTCACCACATTAAAAAAAAATCAATAAATAAAAAGGAAGTTCAAAACTAAAGATCAGGTAGTTTCTCTGATTGTTTTGCAACCAAAATCTCAGACTGTCTTATGACCAAAATTAACAGTGCATGAATATTGTGTTTTCCAATATTGTTTCTCAAATACAAACATTAACAGACAATTGGTAACAAGTTCTTCCAGAAATTACTTCATTTTTTCAGTATAGAGAAAAGGCAGAGAAAGAATGGATGTCTATCGAATTCAACATACCTAAAACCATCCAAAAAGGAGCATCAGAAAAGAGGACAAGGTCCTTACCATTCAACTCTGACAGGAATTTCAAGCTTAGCTTTCCTCAAGCCTTCATCTTCTTAGCCCTGTGTCCACTGCAAGAAGCAAAACATCCAACAGAACACCATAATATAAATCATGTATATTAATTTTCAAATCATCTTGCTAAATAGATAAATACTAAAAATCTCAAGTGCTTTTCTACTTGTTCGCTTTGTACCTCTTCCACTGCTGCACAAATCTAGGGCTTGGGAGAGCAGTTATAACAAAGGATGAACCACAGCTTAAGATAGCTGCATTTTGGTTTTGATTTTTCTCCTTAATGTAAAAATGATTGTACATGATTAGGAGCTAGTGACATCATTAGTGAAAATCATATCAGTTATATCAAGTTTCCATTAGTCATATACTGCACATTCCCTTTTGCCATCCCTATTATATCCTTATTTTTATTATTCCAGGAAAAAGAGCAGGCTAGATTCTCTGATATAAGCAGCTTTGAAACCAATGGATTTACCACAATGCTAAGTGTTACTCAGCACAAAAAAAAAAGGAAAGAAGAAAAAGGACTCAACTCTTCCACTGAGGGTGTTGCCTCCACATTGTTTCATAGCCCGAGGTCCCCTTCTACACTTTCTCAGTGTTTTCAGGAACAGTCTCAGAGTGACCACTATGGACTTTTCCGGCAAGACTTTGCAGCCTTCTCAGGTATTGGTACTGCAAAACCTTTTATGTGAAATCTCCAAATGCCCTCCGAATATTTATTTGTTAACCTCCATTGCACTTAATGGCATTGTATTATCACCATTTCTTAAATGGGCAAGTTGAAATAATGAGAAGGTAAGTGACCTTCCTAAAGTTATAATGGGAGCCAGAGGTATGTTTACTAGTATATTTTAGGTATCCTTGTGCTTCCCTGGTCACAGCAGTACATTTTCTTGGCCCACCTGCAATTTTAGTGCCAAGGCGGTTCACTAAACATCCAAATTACCAGAGTACTAAAGAAAAACTGGCCTGAGCTACTGTGCAAGTGTGTTATGGGAAGTCTGCTCAGGCTAACACCAGTCCAGTCATAAAATATTGCTTGTGACAGCCTGATACTAACAGAATGATTGATGTCCAATGCCAGTTACTATTTGGCACAGGTCTTTAGTCCCATGCTAAAATTCCAGGCATCTGCAGAAAGAAAGAGTAAAAACCATCTCTATTTTTATATATTCTTCAGGGCCAACACACTTGCAAATGGGGAGAAAGAAGCCACAGCAAATGCCATGTGTTTTATAAGCCTCAAAAGCTTTTTTCTGCATGCTTTCTGCACACCCAAGCAGTCACAAAATCTGGCACATCAGGAAGATTTCACTCAGGGGACTGTCTTGTTGATTTCTATCAAGAACCAAGGAAAGCAATTTTCCAGGGAAGATGCATGTAGAACCCACACATTTCTTACCAATATTTGACTGAGGACAGAATTATGGAAACAGAAATAAAGGGAAGCATCCCCTTATACTGAACAGCCTGCCAAGAAAGTGGCGGCCAGTCTGTCAGTATAATCAGATCATCACACTGCTTTGCAGTGTGGCCAGCCTTTGTTTCCTTTATTTGCTTGTTCATTACTTATCTGTGCTGAAAATCAAAGCTTAATGGCTGACACCAATTTCTAATGAATCTGTGTGACAGACAGAAGGGACACGATCATTACTGCCATCCCAATGTGTGCAATATTGCTTTTGTTCAACTGCCCTTTCCACATCACTTGATCAAATTGGACATGTTTCTTGCAGATCATACTCCCAACCAATTTATAAACATCAGCTGTTTTAGAGCCAGAGGTTTTCACTGTATTGTACATAGCCCTTCACTCCCCTTCACTAATAATAATCTGCTTTCTTTAAAAGAAAAAAGAAAAGCAAAAGAAACTGCGGGAACAGAGGTTTAAAGATGGTAGATCTTGTTTCTATCTTTGCTCTAATTCTGTAAATTATTATGCTGCAACTACAGGGAGAACATAAGCCATTATGACCTGCAGCATTTCTCCAGGGATACAGTACAAAAGTGCTCTATCAGAAATGCAATCAATTCCAGAGCTGACTGCTTCCTGCACGCTTCCAAGCTGCTGCCTTATAAAACAGCTCCCCATAAAAGAAGCAGGAAATGCATGACATTTTTTAGCAACCGGTCATTAGAATTTAATGGAGGAGGATTAAAATACAAAAATGCCATGCTTATAGAACTTCCCATGCATTACCCCAGCCTTTGAGAGGAGGAATTGGTGACATATTGGTAGACCCTTAACCCTTTCCTCTACCTTCAGACAGAAACATCCCACAATCAAACAAAAATCTTTGTCATATTAGAAGGGAAAGGGAAATAAATGAAATGAAAGTGGAGTCAAAGGTTAGGTTTCTCAATTTTGTACCATCTCTCAATTTAAAAATTTCAGGGGAAATAGATTCTCTAATCTTGATTTCTCCTTAATTGTCTTTGCACAGGTGCCATACCATGGCGCTTTTGCATTTTAGCAGTTTTCTCATTTCTAGTTGCCTACATTAAAGTGCCTGTGCACTCCCTCTTGCATACACACAAGGTACAATGAGAACAAACAAAATAACCTCTGAAATTATGCTCCTACTGAGCTATTGTGAAGACATTTTTCATAATGAAAACACCTGGCGCATGGTATCATGTGCATTGATAATAACTTTGGCACAGATTTTTCCTAGAGCAAAGCAAGTATTTACAGCTAAATAAGCAGGATGGTGGTGATGAAGGCATTCTTATCACAATCAAAAGATAACTTGAACAGCAGGAATATATCAACCTCTTGAGTCTCAGCTCTCTCTAAATCACCCCTAGAAGGTTCTATGAGTCTCTCTCCCCTCTGCAAGTTTTAAAACTGACAACTGCATGGTGCTGATAACCAATATCTTTATAAATGCTTTTCCCACTTTATGTTAAATTGTACCTAAAAATAAGTTACAGACCATCTATCTTTAAAAAGCATATTACATATCTCTTAATGACTACATATCTCTTAAATGACAAGTTTTTTCAGCATACTAAGCCAGACGCCAGAGTGGAGGTATGTTCTTTTTTGGCAACTTTTCCGTCTTAATGTTGCTTTGCTCCCCAGTTAAGCACAGTTCAAACCACACAAACATTTGGGAGCCAGAGCACTGCCCAGCACCCAGATGACCTGGTCCCTGACAGAGCTACACAGTCACATCTTGCCATCCCATAGTCTGAGATCATTACCATCAGACTACAGTTACAGGAATTCAAGGTCCTCAACTGTTAAGAAAATGCATCTTGTAATACTGTGAAGTGTTGACTCATAAGGCTTGCCTGACTCACATAAAATATTTACTGTTATTGGTTAGTTTAGCCATTTAGCTGTAATAAAAAGTATTCCCTGCAGCCGTGCCTCCCCAGGCTGTGATCTAACCATGCTCCTCACTCAAGGCCATGCCAGCCAGCCAGGAGACCCTGTCCCCTGCTGTCTCCAAAGGAGCATGGCAAGGACAGGCGTACAACACTGGGAATAACTGTCCCTCCATAACCAACACCTCCTCCAAGAAAAGCAGTTGGGAAAATGGTGTAGCTGGAAGCATTGTGCTCTGGGTGAAATAATGAAAAAAGGTTTTGACCATTTCTGACTACTAGATCAAAGCACAGACCTTTAATTCATCACTCTAAACCAACTGCTTTTTATTTGACTTAGAGTTTGACAAGCCTCTTATGGCTTTGGCACAGCATCACCTCACTATACCATATATCTAAGGACAATGTTTCATATCTTCTGCCATCACAATCAGACACTGCATTCCTTGTGTCATAAATGTCAAATATAGTGTTGCTGTTTATTGTTAAAAATCGTTGTGTTCAACCCAAAGGTGGATTTATTTCACTACTACACACAGGCATTCATATATATATAAGAAAAAAAATGGGGGTTTTGCCATAAATGACAAACACTGAGACTAAGAAGACCTGGTGTATCCCTCAGCTCTCTTCTCTCTTCCTTTCCAACTGCACATTTAACACACCCAGCTTTTCTATACACCCATGAAATTATGCAGTGTTGCAATGATAAAGCTTAAATCAAAATGAACATAAAATATCAACAGGAAATTGTGGCTGCTTCAAATGAATACCCTTTATTGTTGCAGTCATTTAGAGCCTAGGTAGCCTGTGATGCTGAAAATCATATAAATGATTCATTTAAAACTTCTTTAGAAGAACACACTTTAATTTAACATGCACAGGCTTCTGAGAAATATTTCTAGTATGGAAATCACCAGCACCAGCCACAAAGGTAAAATCCAAGTCTAACTGTCTATTCAAAGATCATTTTTACAATACTACTTTAAAAATCAAGGTATATAGGAACATAACATAACACAAGAAAGAACATCACACTGGCTCAGAGCAAGGGCCTACCTTGACCAATGTTCCGTCTCCAGCAGTGGTCACAAGTGGACATGTAGGGAAGAGAAAGAAAAGGGAACATCTGTAATCTAGCCACTTTCAGCCAACGAGATTTCCCAATCCTGACACAATTGGTAACCCAGTTACTAAATGTCAGCAGATGTCTTTTCCAAGTACTTGTCCAGTCTGCCTTCACACCCACCTAAACTTCATCCATATACAACATTCTTTGCCAAGGAGTTCCACAGGTCCACTGTATGTCACATGAAGAACCACATCCTTTCCTTTGTTTTCAACCTGATCCAAATTAATGTCATACCTAATTCTATGGGATCTGTATCTGAAAAATACAACCAGTTGACCTCTAGCATGCCTCTCCATTTCACTCAGAATTGTGTTGACCTCTCTCATATCTCCAGTAAATCATCTTTTTTTTCAGGTTGAAGTGTCCTAGTCCACCTCAGCTATGCCCACACTATACAATAGGTAATAGGAGTGAATTTGTAAAACAAAACTATTGATGCAGAGTCACTGGCATCCTTATGGGGCTTTTTTCTTCCAACTAGCATAAAACTGGTCCTGAAGACTGGATACCCATAAGCAGTTGGATTGCACTAGGCATGTTCCAGAAATGCACTAAACATGTTCCAGGACATGAGCTGGTTTTGTTTCATCCAAAAGGAATTCAGTTCAGGTCCTCCAAGACTGTCCTGTGTTTGATCCAAAGTGAGGATGTAAGTGAGGATGATTTGAAGATTTGTTTCAAAACCAGATGCCTTATCTGAACTAAAATTGGTAGATGTACCTTTGTTTTCCTCATACAGAAGCTGTTCCATACCTCTGAATCATCCCTGTTGCTATTCTCTGAACCTATTCCCCTTTAAGGACATACTTTTTAAGATGGGAGGACCAGAACTGCACGCAGCTGTCAAGGTGTGGGCAAACCACAAATGTATTTGTTGTCATAATGATGTCTTCTGTTTTCTCCTCTATTCCTTTCCTAACATTTCTGAACATTTGTTTGCTTTTCAGACTGCTGCTGAACCCTAAGCTGATGATTTCATGGTACTGTCTATAATGTCCCCAAGGTCTCATTCCTGAGTGGTAATGGTCTCTCAAAATACAACATTTTATATGTGAAGTTAAAACTGCTTTTCCCTGTATGCATTGCTTTACATTTATCTATTGATCTGATTTTTGACACGCACACATGAAATCTAAGAACTTACAGAAACATTGTGCATAGCACAGAAGTCAATTAAACAGCCTGTTATGCCCCGCAATGTTCTTCTGAGGCATGTAAGTGTTGTTACTTCCACTTATACATTATTATATCAATTTTTGGAGAGATAAACCGACTTGGAAAAACAAACTCAAATTAGAGGGAGTTTTTCATCAGTGGAGCAAGAAATTCCCTCTATATTTATCCTACTTCTAATAGATAAAACAACTGCCACAACTAGAAAGGAATCCTGTAAAATGCCTTCTGGTACAGCTCCTTCCAGCATGGATCATTCCAGGCAAAAAACAATTTGGGAATATTAGTACCGCCTAAAGAATACATTATAACCTTGGGTTATCATGTCAGAAAAGAGCATCCGAAAGGTAATGATGTTTTTGAATTTCTTGGCTGTTCCTCACCACTTGTCAGGATTTACCATTAGAAGGACATTCAGGTGCTCCAGGCACCAGCATTCTCTGACAATAATAAATCAAGTTCAAATAAGCGCAGCTAAGCTCCCTCTTTTTCACATTGAGATATTATAGATTTCTAGACTCCTTATCAAGACCCTTCTGACAGGTAAATTATTTAAATGTTTCCTAAATTTAATACAAATCTGCTGAATTTTATGAATTTTAATACATAATGCCAGATGATGAGCTCTAGAAAGAGAGTTCTTGAAAATGAAGAAAAAAACTATTAAAGAGACATTGAAGCTGGAATCTAACTTCTGGCAGGACATAACACAGGCCTTAGCTAGCCAATACATCAGACTTTCTATGGGAACAGCTTAACTAAAAAAGGTTGTATTTTAATTTCAGATTTTCAATTACTTGGTCCAAAAACTTGCTTTGTAGCTTTTTTATTTTCTTTCTTAAGGAAAGCTTTTTCAGTATTGATAGCTATGAATGTTCCAGAATCAGCACAGAGACCCTTGAGAAGGAGGATATTAATCTCAAAATCATGAGATTAAATATACTTAATACATTCAATTATATAAAACATATGTGTTATATAACTGCAATATATTATATATATGTATCACATTAATGCTTTCTGGCTTTATAGTCTTGGCATGCTTTCAGGTTGCATTTTCTTCATAAAAATGAAGGCTGGAGAGCTTTTTGAAAATGAAAGCTTAGATTTTCCTATACTCTGATTTAGGTCTTACAAAGCAGGCAAATACCCTTGTGCTTGGCTTTTCCCAAGGTAAGGAATTTTACCCTCTGTGATGAGAGCCGAACCTTTGCAATGTAGATGAATTACCTTAAGGTGCACATTTCTAAAGCACAGTGTGGGTTTGGTGTATGTTTATGTCCTTCCCTCTGTCAGTCAAAGTGTCTTCGCTTTTCAGTTGAAAGGCTTGTTTATCTTCATCTGTAACAAAAAGACCCCACATAAAATCCCATAACAAGACAGAGCAACCCCTTGGTTTGCACAAGACAAAAATCCTTTGGGCATCAGTGAAATTCTTGAACAAGCTGAATTACTGGAGAAATCAAAATGGTATTCCATTATCTGCTGAGCTCTGCCTGCACAGTCCCCTCCGTCCTGCCTGACATGTGTTGCCACAGGAGGGGGACTGAGCAGAACTAGCACAGATCTGCTCAAGTGCTTTGCCCTGTGAACCGTGCAGGTACATCATTGAAAACTGCTAGTGCAGATGAAGTCACAGTAGGATAATGACAGCTAAGCCAATACAGATTATGTCTGTGACCATATCAAAATGGGCTAGAAAATGTAAAGGCACCTTTGTGTGAGGCTGAGAGGTTGTCCTCATCAGTGAGGCAGTTATCAAGTTAACTATTGTATCCTGCGCCTGGTATGGTTATGCCCTCAGATGTCCTCAAAATGTCCTCAAAAAATGTATGGGCAAGTTCTGCAGGTCCCGGTCTGCATCCATAACCAAAAGCTTTTCTTTGAAGGAGCTGCTATAGGGTATTCCTTAGAGAAGGATTTTCTCCAAAAACTCTGTACTGTACAATGTTTTCTTGATTTGTAGAAGCATGCTCCTTTATGAATCTCTCTTTGTTCCCTAAGGAAGCATGACTGACATAATGTTAATGCATCACTTATTCAGGAATGCCTCTACTTCTGATGGCCTGAATTTGTTTCTTCCGATCTGCTGACTGATGATATTAAGTGAAAATTTTATAGGCCATTTTTCAGTAGTCTTTAGGGATAACCCACTTAGCAACACTTCCTAAAACTACATACAGAAAATACCAGAATTTTTGGAAGTGTATTAATCGACAAGAATATCTGTGACTGTGTCCAATACCCACATCTTCAAAGATGGCTACAATTAATACCACTGGACATCCAGGCACTTAGTACCTGGATGAACTCAAGAGAATACATGAAAAAAACACATATTCAGGCCATTATATGATGGAGAATCCTCTTAAAAGATCACTTGGCATGGAACTAAACCTGTTAAAGGAAGGATTTACTATACTCCACGGGTGTGCTTTGAAGAAGCTTCCACTGTATTCAATTACTATTGATTCATTAGGTACATGAACTGTGCAGCTCTAATTAAAAACCTTTTTCTTTCCTTCTTTGAAACCAGCAGGGAACTTTAAATAGATTTACTCTGAGCTGAAAAAAAAAAAAAAGTGATTAAAAGATTAATTAGAAAAATGCTAACCCAAATTCCCTGGCCTTCTTTGTGTCGATGTCTAAGTAACCATAGTCTCCCTGGCTCTCCCTGAGCTGGGGCAGCTGAAGATGTATTCTCCTAAGCTCTTTGATTGCTTATCTTCAGCACAAACACGCTTTGGCATGTCCCACAGGCAGGCGGTGCTTGCTCACACACACTGACTGTCATTCCCATCTCTGGCAGGGAAAGATTCCAGTACTGGGAATCCCAGACAGAAAAGACAGACCCAGAAAAGAAGGAATGGCTTTATTTGACTAACTGAGCTTCTGACATGCTGAGTCATTGAGCCTTTCTCAGCACAGGGGAAGGGCTGATGAAGCACAGTGCTGGGAATGGGTCTGGCCAGGGTGGGTTCTGCTGTCAGGCTGTATCGCAATAGCCAGGGAATAGCTGGTGGAGTGTGCTGAGCTCTCTATCTCACTCTGTGGATGAAATCCAGCCTGTACTAGTGGCCCAGTGCCCAGCCTGTGTAAACCGAGAGCCTTTGACCTGAAAAAAAGGTTTCTTCAGTTAAGGTTCTTCATCCTTTGGCACTTTCACACAGCATTTAAGAATTTAGATAGTCCTCCAGATGTTACAACATCAGTCAAGGCTTTGCCGCTGGACTGAAATGAAAATGCTCCACACCTACTCCAGGAGAGGGAAATATGTCTCTCTTTAGATAGCTCACTACTTCACGCTTAAAAGCCTGTCACCTGTGCTACTTAGGCTTTGATAGCTACTCATAGAAATAATAATTAGGTGAGGCATTTTAAATACATTATAGCTTCTGATTGCCCTGCAAATAGTAGCTAATCTGAAACAGTAACAGTCACCTCATCCTTCCAATGCGTCAGTGAGAGGTTGGACTTCTTTAGGACAAATGCATGTCCTAAACATCATCAGCACTCTCCAAAGCAATAAAGCATCTAGACCTTTATTTCTAATTTCACGCAGCTACCAGTGGGTCTGGGCCCCATATTGTGGTCCTCCACCAAGCCAGGATTTAGAGAGATCTATTACCATAGGGATACGCTGCTTTAGCATAGGCTTCTACAATCTCCCTGCTGTAGCTCTTCTTGACGAGATGAAGCTGTAATCATTCTGTTTCAGAGCTGTGGTGGTTAGGGTAGGCACAGCCCATGTGCCCCATTCAACCCAGTGTGACTGGGAGCTTACAAACTGCCAGCCCCTGCCCCAGAGATGCTGCAGCAGGGCCAGGCTCCAGCTCCCACAGCCCTGCCCTGCCCAGCCATTGAAACAGATTTTTGAAAGATCTGTTAGTATTCAATAGTAACAGGTCTCTTGATTACTTACTCAAGATATTTTTATGGAGTAGAAAACTCCACCTCTGATCTCTTTTAATCAACCTATAAAATCTTACAGCGTATACACCTGTATACAAATTACTGTAGTCAGTCGATTTTTCCATAAGGATTTCCTAGACTCAGTTGACTTTAGATAATAATTTATGATACAGATCTTCAGTTCTGCTTCCCTTTTTTTCAAAGTTCTTCCTGCTGTGTCATGGAAATAACATATTTCTCAATGAGTAAGGACAAGTATTTTCCTATGCCTGCTACATCCAATGCTGTAATGTGACAAGCTGCAGCTTCATCGAATTCCTCCCATAGTGGCTACTTCTGCTCATCTTCCACCAGGGATCCAGACCAATCAGCAGGTACCTTTAGACATTAATAAACTCACTGGCGGCTGCTGCTTTAATGAACTCCATGTGCAATTCAGACAAATGCTGGTCTGAACATCAGGACTGTTTTTTGCACTTAAATGTTTTAGCCTGTCAAGTGAACAGAAAAAGGAAGCCATTACTTTTGTAATTGTAACAAGAAAAGTGTCAGGAGTCCCATTATTTAAAACTAATCTGGGCAGCGTGGAGGGTAATGTGTGGTAGAGACCAATCCAGCATGGAATGGACTAAACAATCCATTGAACTCCATTTCATCAGCAATTTACTGACTTTCATTTCATTTACCTTCATCAATAAGCTTGGTTAATAAAGCACAGACCCCTGCTACCCCTCTGAAAGGCTGCAGCACTGCATTATACAGCAATTCCACTTTCCCAATACTAAAAGAATGCTATTTTCTTCATGTTGAGGATACTTTCAATCTAACTTAAAACATATATGGGCAATAATTTAAACAATGCCACAAACCCTGCTCCCCCTCTCCATCTTCAACACTTCTCCATGCTCACATGCAATTTTAAGATGCTGGGGAAAGAGGGCACACTTTTCAAAGGAGCTCTAAAGGCCAAGAATTTAATTTTCATATAGGTCATTTTCATAGTCTGAACAGCTTCAACAGGAGCTGGCTAAATCGCTGCACAATTATTTGAAAATTCAGTGCCTGGCTTCTTTCATTGCTTTCTGGTGTTATAGAAAAAGTCTTAAAATTATGCATGGTCCAAAGGATAAATTTAATCTTAATGAGTTTCATTTCTGCTAATTGCTAAAGCCAAAAGGAAGTCTGACAAAGGCTAATAATTCCCCAGCATCTTCTGAGATGTGAATGTATGTTATCAAATAAGATTACATATTACATTTATCCTTTAGAGGGCATTCTGTGAATAAGGAATATGCCTTGGGTAACACTGAGGGTCAGATCTACTCTGGTTCATACTTCCATATTTGCTCTTAACCCAACGAAAATGCATGAGTTACACTGCTTGCAGACATTACTCTTTGTCTTCAAATGTTTATTCTTAAAGCCTGAACTGACCTAAAACTTTTCAAATGGATCTTCACATCTTCGCAATAGATTTCACAGGTAGCTTACAACTGTTCCTTTCTGTTTTATTCTTGACTATATATCTAATATATCTAACTTGGCTGATAAAGAAATAGAGCCACCCAAAGGGTACAGTTGTTCACTGTCCCATAGCCTTCACCGCTGTTTCATATCTGACTTCTCTCCTTCTAGGTCTAGTGGCATAGGTGTATTTAAATAAGGAGTTCAAGACAACAAATGGTTCATCAGCTATATGTAAACTAATTAATTCTAAGGGTTTTATCAGACTGTCACTCCATAAGAATAAAAAATTATTTTGAAATGTAGGCGGTCTCTGATTCATTCACAACAATTAACATTACTGGCTAATAATGGAAAAAAAAATCAGCAGGTCCATAGCACCTTACTAAATCTTGTACTTAGTCCTTCAGTAGAGGTGACTTCTGGCATGGATTTCTTGAAAGCTTTCCAGGTTGATGATTTTATTGACATTGGTTTGGAAGCCAGAATTGTAAAGACAACTGGACTGGATGTAAGGTGCAGCAATGCAAAGGATGGGAAAGCATGAAATATGAGATAAAATTTTAAAGAATCAACCAACTTGGATTAGAAAGATGTAAGGACATTTAAAGCAGACAGTCCAAAATGTAAAGCACAAGAGAGGAAATGTCTTCTTCTTGAACAAAGATAAGAAAGGTATGGAAAGATTAGGCTGGTAAAAGAGAAGATAGGGTTGTGTACCAGGAAAGCTTTCTAGCAGAAAGACCGTAGAATAAAGGAGAGAGACAGGATCCTCAAAGGCTCTCCAGCAAGCCTTCAGCCTCAAAGCAGGACCCAGATATTGCATGCAAACATTTAAAACAGGCATGGACAAATGCTGGGAACACACTTCCAAGAGGAAAGCCCAAAATATACTTCATCTTATCTCTCATTAATGTGTTTAATCCTGTGAAAATAAATATGTTCTTTGAGGTTATTTGAATGCCTAAAGCTGATCTTAAGCACATGCCAATGGGTTGACAGATGGCATTAAAGATGAGGTTAGAGGGGAGTTTCTGAAGAAACTCCCGTCTGAATTCCTGTCCCAAATCTGAAAGGTTGCATAATTCCAAGCTTTTGGGCTGATGCCACCAAATACATAAAATTACCCGTAACATTGCAACTGTGCAATGACCACTTCCAGTATGACAAAGGGGAATAAAAAAGTTGAACTTCCATGCATCTTCTGGGTCTCAGAAAAGGCTGCACTGTCATTTGTACCTTGAAATGAAACTCAAAGGAAGTTATTCACAGCATCAGCAGCTCTATTCTCCCTGATCAGTAATTGTGCATTGTGCTCAGAAGCATACAAGATTTCTCTTCAGTATATTATTTTCACTTAATATATTTTGCAGATAAAAACAGACAGATTGCTATGAGAATTAGTGCCACTTTTTCTAGCAATAAAAGCCTCTAATTTTCACATCTCTCAGAATTTCCAGGCCTTGGCAGTTTTGACTCTCTGACTTCCCATCTGTCCTGGTTTCAGCTGGGATAGAGTTAATTTTCTTCGCAGCAGCTAGTATGGGGCTGTGTTTTGGATTTGTGCTGAAGCAGTGGTGATAATGCGGAGATGTTTTGGTTGTTGCTCAGTAGNGGGGCTAAACCACGACACCATCACATTCTAAACAGGTCTTTCATTGATCCCATTTCCAGCAGTCCTTAAAAATCAAATATTGCTAGCGATGATGATTTTCAAATGCACAGTGTTTCTCTACAAATCAGTCTGATATCTATGGGACAGTGCAAGAACACTCAGAGGTATCCAGGCTCCTTTAAACATATTTATCTTCCTAAAAATCTCAAAGAGCATCACAAGAAATAATGCAGCAAACAGTTCCCAGTAATACGGTAAACAGTTCTCTCTCTTCTGAGAATCCGGCTGATAATCTAGGAACTATAAAATAAGTATTTATAGGGTTAAAAGATGACAATCATGCAAAGAAGGAATAAACAAAAATATGTGTATTCAGTGGGACCAAGACAAATTTCATACCCTTCATGATGTAGGAAAAGTGAATTTAAAATTCAAGTTTGATTATAAGTATGTATGTGTATCTATCTGTATGTTTGTGTGTGTGTGAGGCTAGCTATGCCTCTCTCATTTACCCCCCATCTGATTTTTCCTCTCTAAGACTCTATTTGTCATTACATACAATGGTACTTTGTGATCCTTGAGAAATGCCATCTATTGCTATCTAGTCATCTGTATGTTGGATAAATGTTAAAACTTGCAAGTCACTAACCTTTTGGCTGTGCACATGTGTGGTTCCTCAGGCTGTCTGTGTATTTTTCAGTAACGTAAAAAGAAAACCAGGGCAGTTTGATGGACATTTCATTATGAGCATATGCAAACCTCCCCTAGAAGCCAACTACAAAATAAACAGACAAGGTAGAGGTTTTTTTGGTTGGAATATTTGTCATTTCTCTTTACTATAAACTTAGCTGAAGTTCGTTAAAGTCGAGAACGGATATAGACTACCTAAGAAAGAATGCAGGTCTGAGTGTGCAGAAATGGTACATCTGGTTTTGACAACAGAGGTAATTGTAGGCAGTGTAGCGTGCACATTCTGCAAGAGAAACCTGAACAGAAACATCCACCACCTCAGAGAGCTGCCTAAGCCTCACCATCAGCAACTGAAGCAATAGTCCACTTGCCTGATCAAACTGTATTTGAGGACAAACATTTATACAGTTAGTCTGACTTAACACAGGACAACTGACAATCTTAGCAGCAACAGGCTTCAGATTTTTCTAAATGACAGATCTTGGTTGCACCACATTCTCATGCAAGAACTTATTTACCTAGGAGAAGAAACTAGTTGCAGAGGTGGAAGACACTTCTGGCAGTTATCTCTGTTTCCAAAAAGCAGGAATGCATCTAAAGAATCTAAAGGATCTGCTTCTGAAGAACATAAATTATTTGCTTATAAATAATATTTGCAGTTGCCTTGGGTCTTTGACAAAACGTCAGCAACAACAAATATGTTTCCAGCTTCACTAGCCAATCCATACTGACAAAGGACAGCACATCTGTATTACTCATGTCCAGCCTTCCAGTCACCAGTAAATTTTTGTCTCCTCAGTCTGTAGCAGAACATAATTGCAATAGCAGAGGTAGATGTAATGGAATAGTCAAAGAAAAATGGAAAGTGTGTGGAAGCAATGTTAAGCATAACAGTTAAACACATACTTTACTCAATGCATATAAGGAAAATGCTTTGAGATCTGCTAAAAGCTAAATATCTTTAACTCCACTTCATACTAAATAGCAGAGTACACAAATACCAGGATTTATCTGTGAACCTGCTTTCTTTTTGTCTTGAAACAAACTGAGATTTAATCCCTCTCTGACTCCCATTAAGCCCTTCTGTGAACTCTCCTTTAACAATCTACAATGTGACATTGGCCTGAGTATTCTTAACAGAGTCCATCCAGCCCCTCTCATTGGACAGGGTAGGCGTGCTATGCATGGAAAAAAAGAGCACTTCCAATTTCTAGGCAGAAAGAGGTCAGGTAAGCCTGGGTTGGATTTCAGTTAGAGTACAGAAGAAAACATTCTGTATAGTACCACCCATCACTGTAATCAGGGCCATAAGTAATAATGCTTGTGTTTTTACCGCCTAGCTCCACGTTCAGGGCATGTGCAGGAAATTCCTCTTTCTCCCTCTCTCTCCTAGCAGAACAGCTGATACTAGCACATGAAGTTTATTCTTCTCATGAACCTTATCAGAGTTGCTTTCACTGCCAAACTTGGGGGAAATCCAAGTGCAATTCAATTACTGAAAGCAAATGGGGTCACCTATCACCTGCAACCTGATGGGATTGTCTGACTGAGCACTGGAACAT
>VZTV01114420.1:2249-15528 GCA_013400875.1 Anhinga rufa | reverse complement strand
ATGATTCCATGATTCTGTGATATGACAAGATAAGAGTGTAGGTGGGTCTCATCTGTTTTTGCACAGTACTGGCATTTTCTATGAAGACAATCATGATAATAATGATAAAGATTCCTGACCTTGAACATCTCTGATAACCATTTAAAAAAACATACCCTCATTTTGCAAAGTTTTCCTTGGGGCTGCATGAGACACTGAAGACTTCCTAAAATCCTGCAGTCGTTCCAAGAATAAGTTATTTGTCTCATTTTGTGCAGTTACTACTGGACTTGGATGCTCTCTTTTGGGGTTTTATTTTTTTTATTTCTTACAAATATTCACTACTTATGCACTGAAACCTAAAAAAGACCTTTACAAGTAAGAGTGCCAAGAGATTTTTATCTTCTATTTGCGTGTATTAACTCATGGCCCTTTTGCAAAATGAAGAAACTTCCTTTGGTCTTGAGAATGACTTGGCCCATTTTGCTCCAGGGGCATCTTTTCAAGAAATAGTATAGAAAGTTATCTGGCCACCCAACATGTGTCAGTAGCATGTTCTGCCAAAATGCAGTGTGACCTGTGTGCTAACACCCTCCTCTTTATGCACCAAGCTATGCTGAAAGATACTGTTCCTCCGTGAAAGGAATCCATCTCCAGGTTTTACTGTGGAGCTGTGCAGTTCTGCATAATGTTTGAATACTGGACTGTGCTTTTAATCTGTTTTCAGTCCTCATTTTGTGTGATAATGTTCACAGAACTTCTTTTACCTTTGGCTTCTCTCAGCAATGAGTCACTAAAATCATTATGTTACTTGCAAACAGCAAGCCCGTATCTACCACAGAAAGAGGAAGTATTTTCAAAATATATCATTCAATATTCTAATTTTGTGGAAAAAAAATATGTTACATAGAAATGTATTGCTTAGAAGAAGTCTTGGAATTTAAACATTAGTCTGTAGTTGTTATCCTAATTTGATTTACTGTATGGGTAGGGGAGAGGAAGTAAGAAAGCCTAATGATTTTGACAGGTTATCCCATAAGCCCCTTCACTCCTATCCTGTGTGGTTTCTGGAGTAGCATTCAGTTTTGGATCTAATGCACCTTTCAGAATAAGCCCTTCTGCAGCACGTTATTGGAAAAGCTGTGCCTAAAGCATAGAAAAACCTAGAGTTCTGAGAGATCTTCATTTCAAGGGAAAAAACTAGCAGCATCCTCCTGCTCTTCCCTTCTTCCTCTCCCCGACCTGTGAAAGGCAGCTCAACTGCAGAAATTTCCTGCTATGATTAGAACAAACATTGTTCAAATTGTTTTCTATCACTAAAATTGATGCCTTTAGATTTTTGTTGCTGGAGTTTACCTGTCAGGTTCAAGGTGGTGTAGTTGACCCCATAATAATACTAACAATGCAGCAAGTTTCACAATGGTGAAGTGGCAATCTCAAAGGGCATGTTACTGGCCTCTCATCCAGAACCACTGTTATGTGTTTGAAAAAGACCTGAATAGAGAAGCTTTTAGGCAGCCAATTGATAATACAGTCACTCTGAAAGACAGTGCTATTTCTGCAATCTAATCTACTGACCCTTTTTCCCCCCTTTTCCTTTTCAGTGAACTAAATTAGCATTCCAGAAAGAAACGTTAATACTTTTGGTGAGGCAATTGAACTTTCCAAGTACTGTGCAGGGTCTTGGATGTTCACAGAGGTCAGTAAACAAATGTTACCACTGTTCACGTGATGGCCTGGAGTTGGTGAGTTGATAGACGTGTCTGCTAGCTGAAAACCCAAGTCTGGGTTGGTAAGCGGTGAAGGTAGGCCTGTGGTGGAATAGTTTTCAGGTATGTTTTGGGGAAGAGCCCACTTTTGATCTTGCTGTTCTAAAGGATATCATTAGCAAATATCTTGCTGAGCCCTACATAATTTTTAAAGAAACATTATGAAAATATTTATTGGATTGGGGTCATAGTTATGTGTCACCATTTATAGATTAGGTAGCAGATGTTCAGAACACTGGGTATGACTGGGGATAAGGACCTCAGGCAGAACTGGGCCCTCCTGATTTGACTTGGCACTAATACATCGATGTACACTTCTCTGAAGCATTCCCTGCTTTGGAGTCCACTCTGTCCTCTACATGCTGAGGACAGCCCATTGGCCTTCTACGGGCTGCATCTTGATTTGTGTGCTTGTCTTTTCACTGCACTGCATCTTCAGAGCAACACTCGGGCATTTCCAAATGCATTTGGAACTTGGTCTTAAGCCAACGTGAATGGATGACACTGTGATTGTATTAAGTCAGCAAGCACAAAATACTCCTATGCTGGTGTCTCCTTTCCTGAGATCCTTATGTGTCAGGTACTAAAAGGGAGGACAGGACCTAGCTCCTAGTGTTAGGCAATACTCTTTTGTTTTAACTGCAGTCAAAGCATCTCTGTTCCAGGAACTGTGAAGGGAAATGTTGTTCAGTTCCACGTGCCTTGAAACGCAGAAACACTTGTTTCAAGTCCCTCAGTGGGCTGTTGGCCAAGTTCAGCAGCGAGTAATCTATGCACCAGTGGGTGTTGCATGCATCAGAGAGCATTTCTTTGCTCTGCAGGACAAGTCAACAGAAGACTATAAGAGTATTGAGTCAATCCAGCAAAACAAAAACGGAGTGACTCCACGTCAGATGACTGATACACAGGTCTTGACTCAAAAGCCATTAACTCAATAGAAAGCTTTCAGCCGCATTTGTTTTGGCTTTAGATAAGTCCCACAGAGAGATAACTGCTGCACTCTTGCCATAGAGAAGCTCTGCTTATAATAACGCTAAAAAGGATGATTCTTTTGTATTGTCAGAGAATGCTGTACTAACATGGATAGGGTAGCTTCTCAATGGATCCCTAGAAGGCTGATAAGTATTTAATTGCTGTTTTGGAAAAGGGGAAGCTGAGGCACAGAGAAGTGGAGCGTCTTGCCCAAATTCATGCTGAGACAGTGGCAGCATCAGAGAGTCTAGTAAACAGAGCCAGAAAAATTAGACATGGGAAAAACACAGACTTATACCAACAAGAATTCAGTGAACAGTAAGGTTTATTTTTATAGGTATTGATATTTTCACAAGAAACAATAGCAGTTCATTGAAGCACAGTGTGCGTGGGCCCTGAGTAACCACGTGACCTTCATGTTATAAATCTTCTCTTCCCTTCTTCCATGCAGTTTTGTAACATCTTTTGTTACTTTGGAGTTGAATTATTCCCCAGTCCTCTAATTTTAAATGCCATGTTACACTCTTTTGTTCCTGACTTCACCTTCATTTTCTGGATTTAACTGCAATATTTTTTACGTTCCTTCCTTTAAAAAAATGCCGTTGGGGAACTGCATATTATTTGCTCCTAAGTGCTTTCAATCTAAGGAAAAAATGTACTAAAAATGTAATATTTATAGTGATTTAAATTCCTCGCTGGTAAATAGTTTAATTAAACATCTTTGTGCTTTCCTGTGCTCTAGGCATGGAAGTGTTGCTAATTTGTCCAGAGTAGTTGGTAATCCTTTCAAGTCCTTTTGACACATTGATTTTCTGTAACTTTATTAATACTAAAATTAATTAAACAGCTGACCGCAAATCATGCTGATAGTTGTATTTCTTGACTTAGGCATAATTAACATTTTTACATGATTTCTTAGCTGCAGCCTTTTATGCTGGTGTATATGCTATCACAAATATGTAGTATTTTGAATTGTTTTGCATATGCATGTTCATGCTTATGCATAAACTTAAGCATTAAGCTCATGCTTAAAAATAATAATATCGATTTAATACTCATCAAGACCCATGAATGAAGCTGTCTATCCTGAAGACAAGCATGTCACCTGGTCAGCATTTGTCCTGAGCTCTCTTATGGCAGGGTTTCTTCTTGATACAATAGGACTAAATCCATTTCTGTGGCCCACAAATTCTTGATCTCTTTTCTAAATCTAACAATCACTACAAACAGTCCTTGAGGTGAGAGATGGAATGAAAGCCACCACTCTAATTTCTTACTAGAACATCCTATCTTGAAAACATGCAGTGGCTGCAGGATCGATGTCAGTGGCTGGAAGCAAAAAGCTCTCATGTTTTAGTCATCTGCTTCCACATTAAGTGTTAATGCCTTCAGGATTGTAACTTGCTTTTGGGAAAGAGTTTATTCAATCAAGTTCTGATCTTTTTGGAGCTCTAACGGCTGGGGTTTGTCATCTTCTCTGTCCAAACAAGCAAAAAACTCCCCCATGCTGTATTCTGTTTCTAGAAACCATTTGTAACAAACTCTCTGTTCTTCAGACACAGAATTGAACTCTCCTACTAAACCATGGAAGTAACGGAACCATAGAGAAAGGCATCTGGTTTACCACTCCTCCTCAAGGCAGGATCCATGGACCATAAAACATCCTCTGTCTTATCTATTTTTAAAAAAAAACCCTAACAACTTCAGTGAGGGAAATTCCTTAATACCCTTTTTGATCCTGCCCCTCGTATTTACTCAGCCATTTAGAAAGGTTTGCTTAATGGCTACTGTAAATCTCCCTTGCCACAAATTAAGCCTATCACCTCTTGTCATATTCTCAGTGAACATGGAGAATGCTTTGACCTTTCTATTTGCAGTCCTTTTTAATATTTAAAATCTCTTTTCATGAATATGCTTTATTCTTCTAATCTATAACTTAAAAGCCTATTTTTAGGTTTATGGCTGAACAGTACAAAAATATTCTAAGGGGGTTTTGGTCATAACTTGATGTTTTCCCTTCAGAAAATTCTGGGCCTGTGCCCCCAAACTTTTGGTAGCTCACAAAAGTTTTTTTTTGCATTCACCTGCGAGATTGTTGGTGTGTGTCGAGGCGGATGACCTAAAGAATGATCTTTAGGTAAGAGGTGCAGTGTGCATGGGGTCGGCAAGTCAGACAGACAGATGTCGCCTGAACCTCCCATATTGATTCTCAGAGCCCTGGGTCGTGTTAATGTCTGATGCCAAAGGCTGGTTAGCCACGCACAAAGCTGACCATGCTGGATAGGAGTTCTCTGTTTTCCCTGCTATATCCTCTCTTTGTGTTTAAACACATTGTTCAGCTAGTCAAAGAAGAAATGTCAGGTGGGTGACTAAGGGCCAGATACAGACTCTCTATAGTGTTTGCTTTTGGTGCTTGAATGGATTATATGGCTTGTCTGATTTCAGTCATAATGGGTGTATTACTGTTGGAAAATATTAGGAAAAAAAGGGTCAAATGCTCCTCCAGTATGCATGAGTATATCTTGCAGTGTGTAGTATCTGGAGTCTGCTGTGACCAACATCTGTACAGTGCATGGCACGTACATAAGCATTTCTTCCAAAGAAATGCCATACGGAGGAAGAGGAGCCCATTTGCATTGGAACATGGGAGTGCCAAATTCCTACCACTTTGATTTAAGGAATGATGGAAACGATCAGGGATGCAATCACTGGACCTCTAGAAAGGCCAGGAGCTTGCAGTACATTAACTTGGATTTGACAAGTGTGAAACTTGGTGATTTCCTCCCGAAAGGCGATGTGTCACAGTGGATGAGACTAGTCTGCCAAGGAACAACTGGCATATCGGTGAAATGTGCAGCACTTTGCTGCTCTGCCTTTGAATCTTTGTATTTGCTGCTTGGATTTAAGATTTCCTAAGGCCTTTATTTCTGAAACAAAGGAATCATGTAAAGCTTGTTAAGCTCAACAGAAAATTTTCCATAAAGTTGATGGTGCTTATGTCTGATGGGCTTTTCTGACAGTGAGAAATATGTATGACAAAGGCTTTTGCAGGCCTTGCTTTTTCCTTTTTTTAGTCTAAACATGTATTTTATATGCAAGGAAATAATATATTAATATTTCTTTCTTTGCTATGATCTCATTTTTATACCTGTGCTGAATATTTCATAGAAGTGTGCAAATTGATTGGGAGAAAGCTAATATTTTATTAACAACTATTGATTCTTGAGCATCAATTACTGTATACAAGTGATCAAAGAATCACCTTCTGAGCAGTCTTTGATACTGAAAAGACCGTAGGACCTTGGTTCAGTGATGGGCATCTGTAATTTCTTTGAAGTGTCTGGGTTTTTTTGTAAGCCCTGCTTAGACACGTGTTGTAGGTTGTCCAACTCTTGCTTTGCTGGTTCTGCAGCTTCCCAGAACTTTTTGCGTTGGTTTTTTTTTTTTGTTTTTNTTTTTTTTTTTTTTCCCCAGCAGAAATGTGTGCACTAGGGGGTGGGGGACGGGGCAGAGTTCTTGTTGCTCTGAAGGTGTGCACTGTGGTTTGTCCTTTTGTGTGGTCTCATTCTGGTTTTGGAAAACCTTTATGCTCTGTCTCTGAACAAGAATGTAAAGATGTATTTTGGTTAATATTTGCAGGTGTATGCTAGTACATTTGATAACTTAGCTATCCTAACCTAAATTTATTTATGGATTTGTAAACTTCCGTGAATAACCATAAATCTGGTAGTTTTGCCTTTCTGAAATGTTTGTGAAATAATTGTAAAGGTGTAGAGGAGCTGCCACTGGCAAGCAGGCTTGCTTGGTCCTTAAGAAATATAGCCTTTGGGAATAGCGCGGGGAGGGGGAGAAGGAGAGGTGCTTTGATCCATCACTTTGTAGTTAATATTTTCATACTTTCTGCTGTGGGCTTTTTGCCTCCGAGTATGAAACTTCATATTTAGTTACATGATTGCATGTAATAATTGTTCAAACAGGGGATTTTTCTGACTCTCCCAGAAATAACTCTTATTCTTTGTTGTCAGAGAAGTGGGACAGAGCTAGACAAATGAATGACCTAGTCTTGCTAATCATGCTCCCATTAGAATAATTATTGCCATTTTTATGTGCTTAGAGTGTTTTTTTTTCTTTTCAGAGTTTACAAATAAAGTTTATTTTTAGAAAATGCAGTTCATGCCACTAGACTAAGATTATCAGGTGTTTTGGGGAAGGCTTTCCTGTTATGACACGTGATAGCAGAAGGGGCCAGAAAACATGGCTGCCAAGCAAAGGTTAAGGAGAGACATGTCCATGGATAGACAGCGTAATGATCTGTAAGGGTGAAATATTTTTTTCTAATTTATTGACAGTGAAGAAAAGTTTCCATGTTTTCAGGATCCTAGGGATTTGGTTTAGTCTGCTTTGTGCTTCTCATAGTGGGGGGTTCTATTGCACAAAATGTCATGTACATAAGCTTTCGTAACACTGAACTATCTACCAACATTTGTCCTTTATGCTAGTTTTTGGCTTGCTTGTTTGTTGTTGGTTTTTTTTTGCTTTAAAAATAGCACAAATGTTGAAAGTGGTATTCTGTGGAATAGCTGCCATAGCAAGTTGTTCTTTGAACAGTAAATTAAGAATGTGTATATTTAGGCACACATGCAGTCCACAAAGGGGCAAAGGAACCTTCTGATCTTTGGAGCCTTGCTTTCAGATAGATTCCTTGATATCTACTCAATTCTGAACTGCATCCTGTATTTTACTTAGGCCATAAATGTCTTTGCAATAAAGCAACACCATTCCAAATGTAATCACATTCCACCACAACATAAAATGTTACTGTCTTTCTTGCATATGCTAGTAGTATCTGCTCAGCACTAAGCTAAATAAACGCTCTGTCCTTGTACTTCACTCTTTACGTGCTTTTAAGAGTCCCACAAACCCTGTGATGCATTATGCAAAATCATCAATTATAAGTGATTTATGAACAGAAAAGGTAAATAGTTGTCCTGCCTGGCTTTGCAGTGTCTGGATGCGCTTTATAACAGAATGGGGAAAAATCCAAGAAGGTAGACTCCATCTATTATTGCTCTGTCGTTGCACATCCTTCTCTTCTGTGTAGGTCCCTTCACTCTTTGCCCTCATTGCATCACCAGTACTCTTTCACCTTTGGGAAAAAGAGCTTGCACATGCGAGTACTGCAATGGAAAAGTCTCGCAGGCTTTCTGGGACCTAATGGAGCAGGTAGCTGTGTGCTGGCTGGCACCCCTGTGCGATCCCCACTCTGTGCGGCAGCACGCAGTACCTGCTCCCGGGTGCTGGAAGGCTCAGGGGATATGCGAGATCTTCAGCAACAGTGTAGGGAACTTCACATTTCTGGGACTGCAGTGAAATCCCAAAGAAAAGCACATTTATGATCTAAGCTTGGACCAGAGTGAGTGTGCCTTCTGAGGAACATGGCGCTGTGGTGTGGATGTCAATAGACTCTATGTCCTTCATTACTACCATGGCCCTACCTAGCTTGGGGTTCTGTCTTGGGCATGGGGGTTTATCCTTTCTCTCTAGGAACAAGGGTAGCTAAATGTATTAAAAGCATATTCAGTTCCCTGTTTCTCTGCCTGGCATGCCAATATCACTTATTACAGTCTTTTGATCAACTTTGCTCCACACTTAGGAAACTAAGTTTGTTCTGCTCGTCAGTGAAGATTCAAAATCCACAGTCCAAGTGACTCTTCTCTGCCCAGATCTCGTGTCTCCAACTGTTGCGAGCTCAAGTAAGATGCATATGGCATCTGATGATGTAGGTTCCTTTGCATTTTTTCTTGTTGCTGCTGTTAGAATTGAACCATTGACTGGGATTATTAAAATAAAGAAGTTACAGATGAAAATAAGAATAATAAAAAAGTAAAATAAAATTCCTAGCTGATGTGAAATGTGTGATGGTGACAGAAATGGCAGATCTTACAGAATTGTTTGCTTAGGGCACCAAGCAAAGTGAAGCATATAAACACACATGCTGTCTTTCATGGTGGATGCTTCCAGAAGAAACAGAAAGGACTGTTTTTAAGGGCAATGGAGCAGCCTTGTTCCATCTGGACTGCTAAAACTTATGACAAGTTTTGAGTGATTGAGTATCCACAGCTGAACATTATTGATGATACTTGTAAAGACAGGGAGAGGCTTCTTTATTGCATGGAAACTGAAGAAGTTGTATAAAAATTCAGCTGGAAAGACTTAATCCAAGGCATTAATGGAATTTGAAATATAACTTTTTTTTTAAAGGAACTTTGGAAACAAAAAGCTATAATGAGATTGGAGAATTTAACAGCCCTTTAATATTCTCATATGTAATATATGCAGACCTCTTTTTCAAGGATGCAGCCTTTCGCATATGTTTTATCAATAGATAGTCATATAAGCATTTTCGACTTGGAACAAACTCAGTTGTGAAAATTAGCAGGGAGGGTTGGGTTCGCTTTTATTTTCTTACGTGTGGCTTCATATAAAACACTTAAATGGCTAAATAGTCAGGTAGCAGTCAACGCTGAGGTTGCTAAACGTGAGGTTACCTACAAATCCACAAAATCCTGATGCTGGGTTTATAGCTGGTAGAAATCAATCTATATATGGCTATATAGGTCTACTGTCAAACTGGATTCTGAGGTCTCTTAAGTTGCTGCTGGTTTTGATTTGTTGCTCTGAGATTGTTGATTTATTAAAAATCATGTGTGCCATTAGACTGCCTGTCAGGATCCATAAATTGGATCAGGGACCAAGAGTAGTTATTACCCTATGTGGATTTTGGTTTTGTAGTTAATTCACTGACAAAATGAATTCATGCTTCTTTTGAAATATGAAGCCCTTAGCTGATACTTTTTTCTAGAGTCTGCAAAGATGATTTTCTTAAGTTATATCAATGGGTTAACTGCCTTTATAGTCCATATTTCTCTTCCAGTGGAAAGCCTAGTGTTCTTAACACAGTTAACTTGGGATGTTGAGTTTAAAACAGATTAGCAAAATACAAAGAACTATAGAAACTAATGCTGCATTAAGGTTAAGTGCTTATTGTGCTTGGCATATGAGTGCATTCAGACAGCTCTTGAAGGACGTTAACAGAACAATTTTCACTCCTGTGTTGTAGATTGTCCCAGTTATATAGGTTTTCCAGCAGTAGGTGGTTTAAGGATAAACCACTACCAAAATGAAAAGCTGTTTTTCCTGCTTTATTAGCATGGTGCAACTGTTACCAGTTCACGATTTGTATACTAAA
Source organism: Anhinga rufa (assembly GCA_013400875.1). Classification (NCBI taxonomy): domain Eukaryota; kingdom Metazoa; phylum Chordata; class Aves; order Suliformes; family Anhingidae; genus Anhinga; species Anhinga rufa. The sequence goes on along the minus strand of VZTV01114420.1, from coordinate 5,559 downwards.
CAAAGTCAATATGTAAATATGCCTTACAGAAAGTCAGGATAAGACTTCAGACCTACTGAAGTTATTGGAAAGATTTTGCAAGGTGCGGAGCTGCAGGTTGCTACTGGTTCTGCTGCAGGCACGTGTTGGCTTTCCAGTCAAAAGTAAAACTTGCCAGGCTGACCTGAGCCTGCAAAGTATTAAGCATCTGCTGCAACATTTTAAGTTCCATCCCTTTGTGAACATTAATGTGGGTAATGGATTGTCAGCAAATCTCTGGAAGAACTCCACGCTATATATATATTTTGGACACTGCTTTGATGAACTTTTCTGTCTCTCCTTTCTGTGTGCTACAGTGGAATAGAAATTAACCGTGCTTAGGTAGTGATTGAGGGCATTAACTCTGTAAACAGCTGGACCTTGGGCTGCTATTAATTTAGTCTTTTAATATCTCAGACTTTTTTTTTCCCTCTAAATGGATTTAAGTTAACAGTGCAAGCTACTTTCTGAACAGAGGTTGCTTATTAAAAAAAAAAGCCACATCTCTTATGATGTTAAAAAAAAAAGTAATGCTAACATGGAAGACTTTTTCCAGTGATTTCTTTAATGAATCCTGCTTATGCTTCTTGTTGACAGCTCTATAACCACAATAATTCTGTGCAGAGAAAAGTCATCTGACCTTATCTTTTCTTTTATATCCTCTGAAAATAGCACTTTGGGTGATCATCTCAGAACAATTTTTTGTATTATTCAATTAAGTCTTAGGAACATAAAGCTAGAGTCCCTTTGTTAAGCTATGAAATTTACACAGATAGTGCTTCGTACCTTATTTCTGTTCATTATTATTAGTATTAATTCCTAGTATTACATGTGCATTTTGACAGAAATGAGATTTGCCATATAAGCAATGGTGGTCTGAAGATACTGTGATAGTTTTTTCGCTCTCTGATTATTCACTGTTCAATATGATGTTACCTTTTAGAAAGAAACATCATAAAGATGAGACACAATAAGTACCATAGGAAGAATAAACCCAAACTGCTGTCCACTCGGTATGGCACCAGGTAGCCTGAAAATGCTATAGTACTGAGTTAGTCCAGCACCCTGCGCAGGCAAACTTACATTGCTTCTCAAAATTTTTGTGTAACCTCTTTTAAGACCAGCATTGCAGAAACTAAAAAGTCTCTTCCTCTGTTAGGAAAGGTTAAATAATTTCTGCCCTATTGCTTGCTTTGCCTAGAATGAAAGATTATAATTTTTGTTCATTGAATATGTTAAAACTTTATATAGTGCAACTGAACACATTAGCCTTTTCTAATGCAAAGCAATCAGAAAATTCCTTTTACTCAATGCCTCCTGATGAAGAAAAATGCAAATCTAATCTTTGAAGTGCATGCTACCCTTTGGCCTTCAATGATGTCTATATTTGCATGATTCATAGGTAGCTGCACCGTCTGCCCTTTCTGTGTTAGCTAAGATCCAGCAGGAAGGAGTATGGAGTGCACGTTCAGAGTTTCCTCTCTTGTAACACTTGAATGAATTTGAGTAGTCCCACACTGCTGCGTGAAGTGGTTTGACTAGCCTCGGATGAAGGCAAGAAGGCCAGCCTCCCATTCTTCCTCCTTCCCACAACCAAACTTGAGTGTAAACTTGGTCTTCTGTCAGCTGAACTCCTGAAGAACAAATGAAAGTGGTTTAAGCTGGAAGGCCCAATGCTGTACACAATAATCCTGGATACTGTCCTACCCGAGATCACTTCAGATAGCAGTCCAAAATCTATGACTGTTTCTTTTTTTCAGATAAAATTAATTGCCTTTTTATTAGAACCTGGCATCTTGAACCGCAATTGACCTAGTATTTATTCTCTGACAGCAAAGTTGGTTGCCTCAGAGAAAATGTAGGCCTCCCTGCAACTCTATCATAGAAGGAATCTCTTTCCTTGGCTCCATCTAATGATCATTTTATGCCTTGAACCATAACAATCAATAGTTTCATAATTAAATCCTAGCTAGTGAAACTATTCATGCTGTTCATGTACTTTAAAGGGATACTATTTTGAATATTATTGGACTTAATACCATCCAAGGTCTTTTATCAGCTAGACATGTTCTGTGAAATGACTGTTTCTGTCTGTCCACCCTGATATTTTCCCCTTTAATTTCACCAAGCAAGAGAGCCTTTTTTATTAATATTGGGTAAGAGAGTTTTCTACGTTCTGATACTCATTTTACATACCTTTGTCGTATCTGCTGTTCATTTTCTCCTAAGTACTGAGTAATCATAATCTTTTAAATCTTTTTATTCATTTCTTTAAAGAAAACAAATGGGACCTTCCAAGGAAGAAAGTTAAGTAGATACATGAATATTATAGTGATCTTGGAAAAATAATCGTTTTTATCACTTTCATGCTCCACAAAGAGGAGGATAATTGCTGCTATCTGTTCAAATCCTTCAAATGCTATTTGTTGGTATAATTTCAATTGGCCACAACACATTATTTTCAATGTCCTTGCATTTTAAGATCTAATATAAAAATGTGACTACGTAACAGATAATAAAAGTAAAATTGTGTCTGGAAAGGCAGTCAGGTTATTATGAAATATCTTATCTAATTAGATTAGGCAAACTTGATGTGACTTAAACCAATCTGTTACAAGCAATAGTCAAAGGAGGATAACAGCCAGAGACTATTTAACAACAACAACAATAATAATTATAGTCCTAAGATATTTCCATTTGAATCATTCAAGATCCTTCAAAACAAGAGTGCATTGAGTATCTTAGTAGTTTTGTGAATAGGTTACCTTAGTTTTACAGTGAAGCACAGATTACACACAAAATCCTATTGCAGGAGTTTTTGCTGCTGTAAATACCTGTAAACTTATCTTTTTTTTTATTTTTTATTTTTTTTTCCTGGATGTAACTGCTCAAATGATAACCCTTAAACTGCATTTAACTGCAGTGGGAGGGCAGGAACGTTTGGCCTTAGTGAAATATCAATTTCAGGCATTGTATAATGATGACCTCTACATTTTTTTCCTGTAGTTTCCTGACATTTGTGAATTGGTGCAGGCAGTGATGCTCCTGATTCTCCTCTGCTTTTTAAATTCTATCTCGTCTTTCTTTTAGAATAACTGGAAAGAATATGCAAAGCTTTGTAAGAATTAGTCATTCTTTTAGAGACACATACTTACATGTTTTGTTTTCAGTTAGCATATGAGGTATACACTTTTTGTTTAGCTTCACAGGAAATAATGTTAAATATTCCATTCTAGTTAATCTCAATTCATTTCCATTCAAGTTTATTCTTTCTGAGCCTCAATATTACTAC
>VZTV01114415.1:3879-14387 GCA_013400875.1 Anhinga rufa | reverse complement strand
CTTCCAAACACACCATGTGTAGCCTGAAGCCTGTTGAAGTGTTAAAGCAGAGCCTGTGGCCGAAGCCTGGAAATAACAGGCTAGCTCAGTGGTGACCTGCCAAGCTCCCGGGTGACCACAGTAATGATGATTCAGTAGGAAAGTGGACAAGTGAGGACCTGCTCTGAGTCAGCTAGATGGAGCTGAGCAAATGGGATTCACAGGCAAAGGAATGCAGGGAATCATCTGCATGGTCTTAAATACTCTCAAGTAAAAAATATTCCCGTGTGAAATGCATGGGCAGCCACGCCGTCAACGTAGCTACAGGCGAGCGCTTGGAAGAGAGCACTGTCATCAGAAAGCTACTGAGACGGGCGTTTCCTGACGGTTTGTTCCGTTTGACTTTCAATTACCTGTTTAACTTCAGGTTAAGTTACGCTTGCACTTTTCCATCCTGCTTCATTTCATCCTGTGGAATTGCTCGTGGTGTGGTCCATGGGGTATTCTGCTTATGCCGTACAGTTCAGGCAGGCCTCTGCTGCTTCGGGGAGATTGGATTAGGGTAGAAGTTGCTCATAATACTTGCTGTCAAGTATACTTCATGCCCACAAGGAAGCACTGCTGGAAATGAGGTTTAGCCTAACTTCAAGTTAACTGTTCAATTTTCTTCTGTTTCTTGTTACATGCTGTACTTGCAATAGCAGAGCTGCTGTTATATTTAATAAAAAAAAATAAAAATGAAGCAGGCCCTAGAGAGTCTTGCTTCTGCAGCTGCCCGAGAGCCACATCTTGATATAAATTTTATATTCTCTGTAAGATGCTTAGTTCTGCCTTTGGCAACTGCTATAAATTTTAAATATATGTGTACAAGTAAAATATGTGAAGTCACATTTAGGAGGAAATTTAGACACATGAATACAACGATACCAACATTTGTCATTCCTGGATTAGCCAGAACATGGAACCACATTTTGCTGTTACGTAGTTGCTGATGTGTGTGCTTCACCTAATCTCTAACTTTGAATTTTGTAATTTGTAGCATTCCTATTTTCCTCCACACACCTTTATCTAGATTATATTGATCCCCTCAGTCCATTGCTCTAAATTTGTCCTAGAACACTAAGATTTCAAAGCAGCATGCAAGGCGTCTGCCCATCTGAAGGCATGTACTGGAACTGCTGCTTTTTGAGTCTGGAATGAGTAGGTGTGCCAGTGCAAGGTTCCTGGTGCCCAAACGAATGCAGAAAAACCCCAGTTAGCCCCAAGAGAGGTCGGACTGGCTCCTTCGGGGCCTTTCCAGACAGGCCAAGCAGGGAGCAATGCCTTCTGTGACTGATACCTGTCCATTTAGCAACTCCTAGACTTTGTAGGAGTCTTGAATGCAGCCCAAGATAGAAAAAGTGCAACTTGCTCTTCCTCTCCTCCTTCCCTGCTATCCAAGGAATTTTATTTCACTTGCTCTTATAGAGTTGCAGAAACTTAATTTAATTGCAGTCAACAGGAGTCCAGGTACAGCTATCAGATTATCTGCAATATGTAACCTAATACTGGCTGACTTGCAATGATGTTTCAGTTTTCACTTCATTAGCAACATTTGAAGATTTATATACTTAGAAAACAAAAGTCATCGATTTATGATACGCAAAGCATTTGACCTCAGAAAGCCTGACTTAGAAATCTGATTTTCAAAATACCCCTGCCCTACCCATTTGGCTCGATTAGCTGTTACATGCAATTTAATGGACTCAAGTATCACCTGTTAAACGTATTTTGTGTAAATATGTAGTTGCTGATACATCAGTTACTGTAAACTCATAAGCAGCAGCATGGATTAGTTAAGATAATCTTTTTACTAGGCTAGTGAGAAGCTTACTCCGATGCAAAACCAAAAGGCATATGCATGACAGACAAACCGCACCCACAGACATACGCACATGCTTTCTGATTTTCTGCATCCATCTGAGCAGAAGCACAGACCAACGAGGCTGCTCGAGGTGAGCCCCATAGCGCGGGACCTTCTTTTGAAGGTCTCACTGGCCAAAAATGGGTCCGTTCTTGAAGGTAAGTTAACAAAAGCGGCTACCTCCTGTTCAGAGCTGAAGTGGTTCACTCAAAGTAAAGCTTCCGTTATGGATGCAGTGCTTGATCCCAGTGATCCAGTTTATGATAGTCCATTTAGACATCGCCTGTGAAAAACTGCAAGTTACCTGAGCTGCTGGGAGCCTGCTTAGAAAAACAGGACCCAGCAGGCTTCCAGAGGCTCTGAAATAAATCCAGATTCCAGCAGCTGTGTGGAAGAAGTAACCAAACGTTAGGAAAATACCGCTTCTGCCAATCTGCTGTTCAGTTTCCTACACTCGAGAACAAGCATGTGGAGGTAGAAAACAATGTGATAGTCCTTCCAAACAACTTTTAAAACAGTTAATTAAATATTAGTTCATTCTGTGAGCAGAGCTTGCAGACACCGGTGTGTAAGCCTCCTGAAGCAAACCCCATTCTCTCTTAAATAAATACATTCTGAATATTGCAACTGAAAAAAATGTAAACAGGTATTTTGTAAAAAAAAAAACACTTTTTCAGCAGTTGCATTTAGAGTCTTAAGCAGCTCAGAGTACTCTCTGTGAAATCATGCACTCATTCAACTCCTGGCCTATACTGCTGATGATTAAAGGGGACGGGATGGGGCGCTGAGTGGTGGACTGTAATGGATATTTACTCTTGTAAATTCAATCCCAGGGTGCTCAATGGAATGACGTGTATGGGAGCATGTTCCAAAGTGGAATCGTGACTCAGTGCTATGGCCCTCAAGAACATCTTTCGAATTTCACATTGATGTCAAAAGTAGCGGTGCATTTTGAGTAAGACGATCCCTGGTAACTGTAATTCAGAAATGCAAGGGGACTTTAAAACAAACTGCCTTAGAAATAAACATAATTTTTTGACTTTGAGAGTGAATAAACTGATAGAGTTATTGTTAAATCTGTTTGGCCACTTAAATGTTGATAGAGCCACTAAGTTACAGCTACACAGATGGCATAGCTGGTATGCAATTGCATATTATACCTCATCTTTCTGAGAACATTTTTGTATTTGGTTACGGTGTGATTTTGTTCTTATTTCACAATTAAAAGGAACTTATTGCGCAAATGGATCACAATAAGATCGCTGCTTTATAACTGCAGGTATGTTGATACGTGCCTGTGCGTTAGAAAGGTGCAAAGTTGTGGTTTGGGTTTGTAAAGTAGCCACACAAGCAGAAGTTCTGACTCGGCTGGTTTAATTCCCATCTGTTACATTTCATTGTCTGTCTTCATGGGGAAAAGTAGGGTTTTGGTACTTGTTTTACACTTTAAAATGCTGTACCAACAAAGCTGTAAAAAGACAAGTGGAAACCAGCAAAGGACTGAACAGAGCTGTTAGTTGAGTTACAGGGTTAAATTCCACCCTCTAGAAAGAGGTTGTGTGCAGAGAAAGTGTGCTGTCCCACTGCGGACCAGAGTTACGTGGATGTAACGGAACAAGACACAATGTTCCAAGTCCATTTTTCTTGCTTAGAAACTTAGAGCAGTATGGTGCCTCTTCGTCATCAGCTTCTTCCAGAAGAGGCGCTGGCCTCTCTGCCTGCCGGAGGTCATTCTTTAAAACGCACCGTGGGACAGCTCCATCAACTCACCCACCACTGTAGCTTTAGAGCCATCTCCAGTCCCTGAATTTGGACTTGTTTCTTTCAGAGAGGAACTTACTGTGGATCTGTCAGCTTCACTAAACTCATCTTTAACAGCACATGATCTTAAGGCTTAGAAAATGTTTATCCAAATACAAAGTCAGATTTCCAATTACTAAGTTGGAATGCAGACTGTAAAAAGGTAGATAAAACTAAACTATACTTAACTACAGGATTCCTTCTTAGCTGCCCTGGTATCCTGCAGCCAGAATCCTTAACAGCCTAGGCAGCAGTAACATACATTTTCCACGCTATTTCAGGGTGAAACTTTAACCTGAGGGCCTAAGCCCCTGAGGGCTATTCTCCAATGGTTACCCCCCACACCGCAGTCAGTGTCTTCTCTTTGTTAAGGATGTCTCTCTTCTGTTTTTATTTTGTGATGCCATTCTAAAGAAAAGATAGTGCTGCTGCATTTTCTGAGAGAGGAGGGAAGAATGTGGTTTTATTTAGTTATTGAAGCATTTCCAACACTGTTAAAATATCCTGCAAAGCACGTATTGCAAGGAGTACTCGTATGTTCATTTGACTAGACTTCGAGATTTGTGTTCTTTATATGCTGCGTATTGCCTAAAACCACGTTACTAGCTAGATTATAGATAGGACGCTCTGACCAAACCATCTCTCTTGTAGCCCAAAATTGCCAGTTTTAAGGGTTTTTACAGACACATTCAGATAGTGCAGAAGTTGGGGTTTTCTTCATATTTAAAGACCTAACATTTTATAGTTTCCAATTCTCAAATTTTATTATTTAGAGCAAAAACCTGATATAAACCAAAAAATGTTGATAGAATTGCTGATTTAAATAAAGACCTAATGTATTTATTCCCCCAAACTGTTGTGAAATACTGGGGGGGGGAACAGAAAAGTAAGACAAGATAAAGAAAATGACTCATTCCTGTTCCAGAAGGTATTTTACCTAGTGCGCTACAGTGAAAGCTGGCGTATGCAAGAACAACACAAACCTACGAAGGCTTCAGGGTGTAACTGCTGAAGCTACAGTACCTACAACTGAAGGACACCAAGCATGAAGCTGACAGGACTAGTGAAAACGGTAAAGCAATCAAACAAACAGCCATCTTTGTAAGTGTCCGTACTCTTCTATGATTAATGTTGGTTTTATTGTTAGTATTTAATTCGTTCAGCTGTGCTTTCACTGTTTTTAGGCAGAGAATCAACTATAAATTCATCGTTTTTAATATTCTAGTTTTAAGCTTGGTAAAAAGTTTATTTGCAGCTCTGTAACTCCAGCTGTTAAGTGCCATGACATGGAAAAGCTGAACAATTTATATTTGTGCCTTTCAACTCTTCCATTTAATGTGCTACTACATAACGGGAAGATATGTTTTCTGATTACCTGCTCTCTTAACGTTGTAATCTCTTAAATACTTCATTCCTGAAATATTTAAACTATGCAGACCACCCAGAAGGGCTCAGCAGGCAAGAAGTTACAAACCAGTGATTTTCCCTTCAACTCCTTATGTTACTATGTCAAGCAGTAGGTAAGAAATGAATCAGCTACTGGAAAAAGCTATCTATTTTTATTTTTCATAAAGAAAATACCACAGAGACACAGAAATCACAGTTTAAACCAGCTTTCATAAAACCATCCTAACTCCTTTTTAAAGAATTGTAATCCTAGTTATTCTTACTAAACTCGGACACCTGTCATCTCGCTGAGCCACTTCTCAGTTTCCTACAGTAATAAAGCTTGACAATAGGATTTTAGTGTAAAACCTCACCAATAGATTACATGTGTTTCCTGATCTTAGCGATCTCAATGAAGCAAAGGCAGGAGAGCACTTCATCTTATGTAACATAAATATACTTCACAGAATCACAGAACGGCAGGGGTTGGAAGGGACCTCCAGAGATCATCTTGTCCAACCCCCCTGCGTGAGCATGCACACCTAGAGCAGGGGACACAGGACCGCGTCCAGGCGGGGTTTGAATGTCTCCAGGGAAGGAGACTCCACAACCTCTCTGGGCAGCCTGTGCCACTGCTCTGGCACCCGCACAGGAAAGGAGTTTTTCCTCATATTCAAGTGGAACCTCCTGTGTTCCAACTTGTGCCCATTGCCCCTTGTCCTGGCATCGGGCACCACTGAGAAGAGTCCAGTCCCGTCCTCCTGACACCCACCCTTCAGATATTTATAGGTATTGATAAGATCCCCCCTCAGTCTTCTCTTCTCCAGGCTGAACAAACCCAGGTCTCTCAGCCTTTCCTCATAAGGGAGATGCTCCAGTCTCCTGATCATCTTGGTAGCTCTCCCCTGGATTTGCTCAAGCATGCTAGTATTATTTTTAAGCATAGCATATTATTATACATTTGGTTAAAATCTGTTGAAACCTATGATTAATTACAACTACTGCTTGTCCAGGCCAAGAGTTCTCCAAATATGTCATTGTCTAAAGTAAACACGTATATGAATCTGTTCAGAAATCAGAAGGGTGTAAGTGGAGGGTTCTGCTTGGTATGATTCTGTGCATATTTATGTGTACGTGTGTTTGTTAGAGAGAAGAACTAACACAGGAATATATACAGAAGGAACAGAGAGCCAGCCCCAGGCATGCAAGGACTAATAATATGACTCTTAAAAGAAAAGCATATTGATAAAACTATTAGGTTGAGTGCTAATTGAAAAAGTGGAAGCTCTGAGCAAGGTAAGTCTCTGCTTGATTCCTTCTGTGTTCAGAGAAGTAGGACTCTGTATATTGGTTTTTGCAATATTGTATACAAAACCCTGGGGAATTTGAAAGATTTGGGAAAAAGAATTAAAGCACAAAAAATAGATGGTTACAGAAACAGATGGCCAGTTTATACTGAATCTCTCAAAATATTCTATTTTCTCAGTTTATGTGATGGTGACTCGAGAAATTAATACAATCTCTGTATTCCACAAGTAATACATATTTTAGACACAAAATAAATATATACCTGTATATATTTATATAGAAATATGCAAACTATAACAAACACACAAAATATAAACAATTCTAGAGTATCATTTTCGTAACAGTTCTTCAAGTTTTTTCATTTTGGAATCCTTAATTTGCAAGATTGTTCAAGCCTCTGAAGGCACTCTAAATTATTTCGATTACTCTATCTGCAAATCTAACCAAATTGCCCTGTAGCAAGAGAGCCTGAGCTCCGAGACAGCGTGAAGTTTCTGTTATTCCAGGAGTCATACGTCCCGTACAATTTCTTAATGGCCCTCTACCCTTCTGTAGAAAGATATATTTTCATGCATCCTGGGGTGGAATGGGTAGATTTTAAGTTAGGCCTTTTTGCAGATGCTGGATCATTCCTTCCACCGCCACGGGGACCCTACAGGGATCTGAGGAACAGTTGCTTGTATGCTGATGAGAACACAAATATGTCATGCATCTCCCCCTTAAAGAATACGCCGAGTGCAGCCGAGCTGCTGAGGGACAACACAGCACAAAGCACAAGGACAAGTTGCCATACAATCCAAAAGAGACGTGCAGGGTTTTACTGAACTGATCCTGAAATACAACTAAATCTGACATCATCTGAAATGGCCCAGGAAAACAGACCTGTCTGTTCACGCTCAGTAAGGACCAAATGGGAATGAGACGTGACCTAGAGGTCTTCATCTTGAAACCTGGGCTGCTAGTGAGTTGGTAGGACTGCCTGCAGGAACGGAAGTCCTTAGTCTTTTCACAGTCTTATACAGTTATACAGTATGGGAATAGAAGGATATTCTACCTCACTTGACAGAAGCACCAGTGGCAACTGGAATGCTAGAAAAAGTAGCAACATGCAGAGCCGGAATGAAATGATCCTTCATTAGTAATGACCCTGACTCCCCGATGTAATGAGGATCCTTTTGATAAGCCAGTCTTAAGGCTACATAAGAATAAATACAAGTATCCTAGATTAGGTCAAGAGATCTGAACCACTCAGCCTCTTCTGAGTAACCAAAATGACATTGATTAAAGTCACCAGACTAGAGTTGTAAGGGTTGAATCTTTTTTGAAGTTTTTTGCTGTCTCCAGAGGTGAGACAGCTCTTCCTAGCATCTCCTGTTTCAGTGCTGTACTAGGATTAGTTTTATAGTTTTTAAAATTCTTGAGAACACTTCCCCCAAAAAAGGATGCAGTTGGGGAATTCCAGAGAGGCAGTAAAGCCAACTAATGAATCATTTACTGTTGGTCATTGTGTGTATCTGCTAATACAGGAGGAAGAGCTGATTGGAATAGTATAGAAAGCAAGAGAGAAAATTATTTGTTGCTTCTAGGCACAAATTCAGGGCTGTTGCCTGCTAATTCTGAGCTGATTAGAGAAACTGAAGTAAAAGAGAGATGTTGGCAGTGACCACAGTTCTTGCTAGCAGTGCCAGAACTGGCCATTCTGTAGCTTTTGCCAAACACACAATCCCTTGCCCAGACCAGCCCAAAGCTGGACTGGTGTCAGCAGAATCTTTCCATCTGGATTGCTCCCAAAATGAAGATGACAGAAGGGTATTTGTAATGCTTGTAATGCTTTGCCTTGCCTTTTCTGGTTTCCAGAACAGTGATGGCTTAACAAGCTTAAAGAAACTGAGATGGTGCCAGTTACACTTCATCACGTGTTTTAATGCACTGAATGTAAGGGAGAGAAAGTCTAAGGTGCTACTCTGTAGCTTCTACAACGCAAACAACTTTTCTGCTTCCAAGTGACTGGGCATGCTTTCACGCACAGTGGACGTCTACTGTATTACAGAACTATCACTTAAAGACAGGACACCTTGAGGTTTGCCATATCTTTTTAAAAAACTGTCCCCTTAAAAAATAAAGCATTTTGGTATCTTAAAGTTGGCACCTGGTGTTTTTTCCATAAGAACATAGGTATCTAAATGCCAACATAAACTTCTATTTGTTAAAACAGAAGTCTCGTTCTTCTTTGCAGGGGAATCCTGAGCCATGATAGATAATAACGATGGGCCCTACAGCTAAGGTGTTCAAGTCTGATGTTTGGAATGTCATGTTCAATCCTTTAGGGAATCCTTTATCAACGATCTGGGCAAGGGGATCGAGTGCACCCTCAGTAAGATTGCAGAAGACAAAAAGTTGTGCAGGTGTGTTGATCTGCTTCAGGGTAGAAAGGCTCTGTAGAGGGATCTGGACAGGTTGGGTCAATCCAATGGGCTGAAGCCAATTGCATGAGGTTCAACAAGGCCAAGTGCTGGGTCCTGCACTTGGGTCACAACAGCCCCATGCAACGCTACAGGCTTGGGGAAGAGTGGCCGGAAAGCTGACCAGAGGAGAAGGACCTGGGGGTGTTGGTTGACAGCCGGCTGAACATGAGCCAGCAGTGTGCCCAGGTGGCCAAGAAGGCCAACAGCATCCTGGCTTGTATCAGGAACAGTGTGGCCAGCAGGAGTAGGGAAGTGATCGTGCCCCTCTACTCGGCACTGGTGAGGCTGCACCTTGAATACTATGTTCAGTTTTGGGCTCCACAGTAGCAGAAGGACATTGAGGTGCTGGAGCGTGTCCAGAGAAGGGCAACGAATCTGGTGGGAGCACAGGTCTTCTGAGGAGCAGCTGAGGGAGCTGGGGTTGTTTAACCTGGAGAAGAGGAGGCTGAGGGGAGACCTTATCGCTCTCTACAACTACCTGAAAGGAGGTTGTAGCGAGGTGGGTGTTGGTCTCTTCTCCCAAGTAACGAGTGATAGGATGAGAGGAAATGGCTTCAAGCTGCATCAGGGGAGGTTTAGATTGGATATTAGGTAAAATTTCTTTCCTGAAAGAGTGGTCAGGCATTGGAATGGGCTGCCCAGAGAGGTGGTGGAGTCACCATCCCTGGAAGTATTTAAAAGACGTGTAGATGTGGCGCTTAGACTTGGCAGTGTTAGGTTAATGGTTGGACTTGATGATCTTGAAGGTCTTTTCCAACCTAAAGGATTCTATGATTCTCTGATAAAGCAATAATATCAGATCAAAACACAGATATGACAGTTTAAACTTATAGGCATCTTCTCTCATATCCTATAATGCTGTTGCTCAACTACCGTGTGAAGGCCCTGGCAGATAAAGCAGTACTTCATAGCAGTCTTTTTTAAAAAACTCATACATGGCCAGATGAACATGTAACACATGTTAAAGTGCAGTCATCTGAACATCAGTCACCGTTCAATGTATGATATTTTATTCAGTATAAACTACTCAGAATGCAAGAACTGCAATTAAAAGTTATTAAATTAGTTACAAAAGAAGGTATTAGAAGCTCACTCACTGGGGACCTAATACAAATACAACACATGCCTGAAAGAACAGAAGTGGGAAAAGAAAGTCCTCTATTAATTATATGTAGAGGGTATAATATAGGTGTGTTGCTGCTGACTGTAAAAGATGAATGTAAGTGTAAACAACATGCTTTCAGAATCTCCAAGAGAGGAAATAAAGAGAGCTAAAAAGGCCAAGGCCAACAGAATTCAATATTCTCCATTTTTATTATAGCCCTGTATAGAGTGGCTGAGGTCTATCCACCATTCAGAAATCCACAAGAGAAGGTATAAATTCTTCTCTTCTCTTCTCAGAGCAGACCTCTACAGCAAGAAAAAAAATCAAATCAGCAGTAAGTACAGCTGAGGCATTTTCAGAGAGCTAATGACTCCCTCCAGAGCCGCCTAGGTCCAGTTTGGAATCTGAGCTGACAATTGTATCTCCCTCTCTCAATTGCTGCTGGGAAAAAACAGCTATGCCTCCCTGCAAACGTAAGTAATAACGGATGGTAAGGTCTTGAAGCCTGAAGGCTAAAAGATCTTTGGTTTTTAGAAAGATTACTCATCTGCTTTTCGGGGGG